>JADLZL010004288.1:0-142931 GCA_015844335.1 Chrysopogon serrulatus
GGCTAAGCACAATTAAGTAGGTCGCTTTTTGCAAGCCCACGCTCGGTCTAGCGAAGGCCAGGCCTGGTGGGCCAAACTCCGACAGCCCAGCTGGAAAGATACGCCGAAGGCCCGCAGCCGACTTGCACCGCGTGGTCCCTGGAGCAAGGCCACGACGCCTTTGGCGGCTGCTGCCGCACGACCCGCGGGACCAGAAGACTCGAGGGTCGTGACCCGGGAGCGGCTCGCATGACCCCCTCGCGGGTGTCTTTTACGAAGAAGACGCCCGAGGCTTGCGCTCCACGCTTGGGCCACGACCTCACGGCCGCACGACCGGTCAAGCCGTATCGTCTCCGCGCCCGTCCCGCGTGTGGCATGGGCAAGTGGGGGATCTTGACCGCACTGTTTGGCAAATTGCAGACATGGCGATAGACATCAGCGGCACTATTAGCCAGAGCAGGGCATGGCTCAGCCCCCTTGATCGCTTTGTTAACTGTGAGGCAGGGGTGTGGCTCGACGCCTAATCACCCCCGATTGGCGATGGGACGCCCGTCCCGTCACAACCCACTCCCCGCGCCGCACGACGTCATTAACTCGGGATAATACTCCAAACGCTCTAATCAATCTGTTCAGCCTCTCCGTCCACTGTTAAGGCATGGGCGGGCACTCCGGCGACACAACCTCACCGGCGACCAAAGCTGACCAACGCGCGCGACACAAGGAAGAAGGACGCCCCGACCCCAGGAAGGCAGACGAGCCACTCCACCATCGTCCTTTTTCTTTTTTTTCTACACGGCATGCCCATACCTTCTTCATGTAAGGCCGTTCCCTCCCTTCATCTATAAAAGGGAGGGAGAGCCATTCCACAGAAAAAGACGCTCTGCAAGACTCCTGAAATCCATCACACACGCCACGCACACGCCACGATATTGGCACCATGCTCAATCAGAGACTTGGGAACCCCTCCCTCTCTCGAATCGGTTGTAACCCCTACTACGAACCGCCGCTAAGTGACACGATCCTTTCAAACTGGACGTAGGGCCTCACGCCCGAACCAGTATACTCCCCGTGTCCTCTTAGCGAACCATCCGGGCATAAACGCGCATCTATAAATTTACTAGTTGGTGCTTTCATAAAACACCGACAGTTGGCGCGCCAGGTAGGGGTCTTCCGCGTTTCGTCTCAAAACCCAAAGATCCGGATGGCCAAATCCAACGATCTTCAGTTCCCTCTGGGCACCCATGTCCGGTTCGGGAACCTCGACTTCATCAGCATCAGGGTGGACTACGACATGATGCTCCTCCCTCCCAACATCAACGTCGACGACCATGGCCTAAAAAGGGGTCCTGACGCTTCTCCGACACACCCACGTCTAGCACCGCGGCGGTCGACGCCGAACCCGGTCCGAAGAACGGCGACAGCGATCAGCCCCACGGCACCCGCGACATCCCGGCCGACGACGCCGAATTCCAGGATCCAGAAGCGCTGCTCCACTTCCTTGGCATCTATGACTACCTCCTCAGCGACTACAGCAGCGACGACGATGACGGCGGCTACGAGCTCACTTGGCCGTGATTTCGGCCACGATCGGTAGACCCATGAACTCGCCTCTCGGCTAAATTTCCGCGCACGTTACGATTACTCCGCATTATCCGCTTTATGTAACGCTTAAATTTCTGTATTAATTTCATACCACGAGTTTGTACTTAATTACAAAAAATTTAAGTTATATATGACAAGGTCTGAAAATAAGGACCGGGGTTCGCAGGCCTGCCCGCGGAGGGATCACGGCCGCCCCGGACCGACGGAGTGAGGGGCGACCCGAGAAAGAAGCCCACTAGCGGCCTAATTTCCCAAGCACGCGAAGTGATTAGGGCTTTCTCGGGCCGTGTTTGAGTCCAAGGTTGATCTTTGATTCGGAAATTTTTGTGGAAAAGGCATCGAGCCCACGAGCCCGCGGAAGGCTTGAGAAAAGTATGAATCAACTACCTGGATTAATTAGGCTAGTCACGCCGCGCGCCGCAAAGGCCGGGAACCTGGGCCTCACTTGAACTACCCGTTAGCAACTCACCGGGCACTGCATCTCGACCCAACCGAAGGGAAGATGCAGCGTTGCCCACCTCCTCCGACCCCACAAAAGGGTCGCGTGGGGAGAAGACTCGACCCCCAGACCGGGCCCGTGCGTTTGCAAGGGTGTCGGGGGCTCGAGGGCAGAAATGTCAGAAATTCAAAATTAAAAGAAACCCTGGGGGCAAACACGTACGACCCTCCGCGCCCCCAGGAAAACATGCGCGTGGTCACAACTCCGCAATAAACGAACTAACGCCACCCCCCAGCACACGGGGAACGAACCGTTTCGTACCTACTCGTTTTCTCGCAATCGTTCCTGCGATTTCTTTTCTCAAGTCGTAAAATTATGAAAACAAAGTTGCACAAACTTGCGAATTAACAAAATACTTTATTTCCCCTTTTTCTCTTACAATTACATGAGATGATTTTGCAGAAAAAGGGGAGGAGGAGGTGAGGTCGCCATCCCTAGCCTACAGCTCCCCGGCGAAGAGCGGGTCCACCGGGGAGAGCTCCACCGCAACTCCCGCCTCCTCCTCGTACTCCGGGGGAGCATGTCGGCGTAGTCCTCCAAGGACTCGCGGGTAGGGGAAGCCCGCGACGTCGGTCAGGTCGACGTCGGTGTGCGCTCCGCCATCGCAGGGCGGCGACCGCGCCCCGGCGGATCGCGCGCACCATCGAGGCGTTGACGCTGACCGCGCGCCATCTCGAGGCGCTCGCGGACGTTGCCGGCGGGAGCGTGGACTAGGTTGGCGAGCTCGGTCCCGGCGACCACCATCGCCTCCATCTCTGCCAGGGCTTCGTGGCAACACAGAGTGTCAAGGCAAAGAAGGGTCAAAAAGGAACGAAACAAAGAGCAAACAAAAGAAACCCTCAGCGACGCAGCGTGGTCCGCCTCCTCCCGGCTGCCGGCGGGCGACGTGAGTTCTCTTCCTCGAAGCGCCACCACCATCGCCTCAAGGGCAGCGATGCGCTCGAGGGCATCCCCGTGCGGAAGCGGAGGGGCCGACGGTTCCACCGCCGCCTGAGGAGCGAAGCGGTGCCGGCGCCGCCCGGGAACGGACGGGTCCAGCCGCCGCCCGGGAGGAACTGGCGACGTAGCCCGCCGACGAAATCTGGCGGGTCTAGAGCCGCTGGCCTCCGGTGTGTCCCCGGCCGCGCACGTTGCGGGCCGGCGACCCTACGGACTCCTCCGACCTGGCCCTCCTCGCTGGCGCACCCCTATCCATGGCCGACGGTGAACGAAGGAGAAGCAAGGAAGGAGAAGAGTAAGGAGCGGGAAGGCAGAGCAGAGATGGCAGAAGCAAGGGCAGGGGGAGGTCGTGCTCCACGACCCCTTTTATAGCAGCCGTGGAGACCCCAAGGGTCACCACGACCAAGCGGCGGGAAGGCCCCCCGCCTTCCCGCCCTAACGCCCCGCCTTCTCATCTCGCCCCGCATTAGTTCCAACGCCGGGCTTGAGGCAGAGGCACCGCGCGCGCCTTCCCCGGATAAGTCCTGGCGTGGGCTCGAAGCCCGGCAAACCGATGCGTCCTATCGGCTGCCCGACGGTCCAGAGGCGCCATTATGGCTGAAAGCAAACCGCTCGGCCACACGAAACCGACGCACTCCACTACCACGAAGCACATGCTACAGTCTCTGCGGACGTGGCCCACGTCCCCAGAGACTCGGGGGCTACACTCGGCGGGTGCGCTCGCGCGCACCCACCGGAGAAGTCGAATCGACCCTAGACGACAAGTCCCTGTGGGCGTGAGTCACCCACCGGAGAAGTCGAAGCGACCCTCGATGACAAGTCCCTGCAGCCATGGACCCACACCTGCAAGGACTCGGGGGCTACTGTCGGGGGCCAAACAACCGGCCTGTTGGGCCCCCGGCTAAGCACAATTAAGTAGGTTGCTTTTGCAAGCCCACGCTCGGTCTAGCGAAGGCCAGGCCTGGTGGGCCTGCACTCTGACGGCCCGCTGGAAAGATACGCCGAAGGCCCACAGGCGAACTGCACCGCGCGGTCCCTGGAGCGAGGCCACGACCCCCAGGGCACGCGGCTCGCATGACCCCGCGGGACCAGAAGACTCCCGGGGTGGTGACCCGGGAGGCCGCGGCTCGCACGACCCCTCACAGGTGTCTTCGCGAAGAAGACGCCTGAGGCTTGCGCTCCACGCTTGGGCCATGACCTCACGGCCGCACAACCAGTCAAGCCGTATCGTCTCCGCCTGCGCCCCGTGCAGGGCATGGGCAGGGGGATCTTGACCGCACTATTTGGCAGCGCAGGACATGGCAGCAGACATCAGTGGCACTATTAGCTAGAGCAGGGCATGGCTCAGCCCCTTGACCGCACTGTTAACCAGAGGCAGGGTGTGGCTCGACGTCTAATCACCCCCTGATTGACAGTCCGGACAGCCCGTCCGTCACAACTCACTCCCGTGCCGTACGACGTCATTAACTCTGGGATAATACTCCAAACATTCTAATCAACTATTTAGCCTCTCCGTCCACTGTTAAGGCATGGGCGGGCACTCCGGCGACACGACCTCACCGGCGACCAAACCTGACCAACGCGCGCGACGCAAGGAAGAAGGACGCCCTGACCCCAAGAAGGCAGACGAGCCACTCCACCATCGTCCTTTTTCTTTCTTTTTCTACACGGCACGCCCATACCTTCTTTATGTAAGGCCGTTCCCTCCCTTCATCTTAAAAGGGAGGGCGAGCCATTCCACGGAAAAAGACGCTCTGAGAACACACAAGACTCCTGAAATCCATCACACACACCATGCATACGCCACGATATTGGCACCACACTTAATCAGAGACTTGGGAGCCCCTCCCTCTCTCGAATCGGTTGTAACCTCTACTACGAACTACCGCTAAGTAACACAATCCTTTCGAACTGGACGTAGGGCCTCACGCCCGAACCAGTATACTCCCCGTGTCCTCTTAGCGAACCATCCGGGCATAAACGCGCATCTATAAATTTACTAGTTGATTCTTTCACGAAACACCGACAATTTGGCCTTATCTCCCTAGGCTTGTGTAAGGTGATATTTTCTATTTTGTCTTATATCATTTTGTGCCCATTCATGATAGTTTCTATGATTATTCTTCTGCAGATGATAAATTACAAAAACTTGTGGAACTTGTTAGTTTTAAGCCCTAATTCTAAGTTTGGTAATCGTGTATACTCCTTTCATGTGAGTGTTGGAGGTTATAGAAAGGAGTTAAGGAACACCTACAACATGTAAAGACCATCGAATCAAGGCATGCACGCCTGCTCGCAGAGCTAAGAAGTCAGACCCCGTACAAATGATTCCCTCACCGAATTACTCTCGGTACCCAAGAGAAGGTAGTTGAGTCGGATTTAGAACGCTTGTGTCACCTTGATACTCTAAGGTGACCTACACTACCAATTCAAAGGCCTCCGCACTAGAGGAATGCTAATTAGGACCTATGGCACCAGAGGAATAAAAAGAAGGTGGCACCCGAAGGGTGGAGCTACTTGACTAGTTTGTCATTAAGTCCCACAAGGGATACTATCGGAAATACGGACCCAAGGTACCTTCACCGACTGTTGACACTCCTTAACGTCACTATGAAAATAGATATAAAACCTATCCCCAGCAACGGTGCCAGAAATACAGGTGAGCATATCATAGCATCGCCACTAAAGCGCCAAGTTGTCATCCCCAGATATGACATCAAGAGTGTGGTATTAAATCATGCCACCATTTAGAATATAGAAATAGTATCCGCAAGCACACAGATCAAATACCATTGTAGCATTTTACCCAGAGTATTACCAGGTTATCATTTATATTTTCCCAAGGGAAGGTCTATGAGACATACGTGTAGGATAGCTGGATAACCTAGAGTGTAATAAATAGGCATAACCATGTCCTTCGGCACGGTGTCTTCTGATCTCTTCTAGAACCTTTCTCCGTTGCCGTGGTGCCTGATTTCTCGTTCTAAGTTCCGATAAACTTCTGGGATTGCGTCTTTTCCAGTTTACACCTGCAAAAACAGTGAAACACCAAAACTTGTGGAATTCTGCCAGTGCAAACCTTATATCTACTTTGGTAATCGCAATTGCATCCTTTTCCATGGCTAGTTGACGGTTGAATTCATACATTAGTGACCGTCAACAACTTCCCCAAGCTTGATCCATGTCTTCTTGTTGGGCTGAAGGAGATGAGGAATGAGGCCTGTTGACACCTCTTAATGTTATCTCTAGCAACGGCGCTAAAAATGCTTGTAGAGCATCGCTACTAGAATGCCAAGTTGTCATCCCCAATAAAATACCAAGAGATGTGGTATTAAATCATGCCACCATTTAGAATATAGAAATAGTATCCGCAAGGGCACAGATCAAATACCATTGTAGCATTTTACCCAGAGTATTACCAGGTTGTCATTTATATTTTTCCAAAGGAAGGTCTACATGGCTCTCATGTAAAGGTAGCGTAATAACCTAGAGTGTAATGGATAGGTATGACCATGTCCTCACTACTCAATGCAGGGTAAGTCACAAGATAAATGATAAAGATAAGTATAAATCATCAGCATAAACAGATAGAGACTCCTAGCTATATCATTAGGGTTACTAGCAGAACATCAAGAGATATTCCGGTGTTATTCCTAGCTACATGTCAATGCGTATTATGGTTAGTGCAGTACACTTAGTAGTCATAGCTAAGGTTAGCATTACATCTACTCATAGTGGACATACTAGGGAAGTTTGAGAACATAGCACGCCCTTCCTTCGTACAAAAGTCCTAATGTGCCTCTAAATGGGGTTTGAACTACATAGGACTCAACAGGATTGTTACACCCGCGATCTACCAAGTCCGGCCTATAGGGTGCATTCGCAGATAAACAACATATAAGCACCATGCTTACATAATGTTTACTACTCACCCAACGATCAATTAGATGAGCGCTATACGAACCTATGAATAAGTATAATGTCAATCTAGCTATACTAAGCATACAACCACAATAGACAAAGAACAATATAACTATGAATATAAGTAGATAAGTATTCATCAATTTAATTGTAGCAATCAAATAACTATACAATGATAGAGAACAAAGGTGAGAGAAGGTAAGAACTATACCAAATCCAAGCTCTTAATGGCTCCGGAATTCAAGCCTTCGCTTGCCTCCCTCTAGTTCTAACTAGCTATCTAGGCCCTAGCTAAGGAGCTCTGATTAGGGTTTCTGACTAATGATCGGACTTTGAATGAGGAATGAATGAATGTGCCTCTTCCCTAGGGGGTCCTGCCCTCCTTTTATAGCCCTGGATGATGATCGTGAGCCATCAAATCAAACCGACCTTGACATACGGCTGAGATTGAAACCCTAAGGCGGTGGAGCAAACTGGGCGAAGCGGGTCGCCAGCGGGGCTAAGCCCAGACCGATCGGTTCAGGCCCAGACCGGTCGGTCTGGCCTGGTGGCCTCCGCTTTGACGTGGTGCCTTCTGGTCTCTTCTAGAATATTCCTGTGTTGCCGCGGTGTCTGATTTCCCGTTCTATGTTCTGATAAGCTCCTGGGTTTGTGTCTTTTCCAGTTTACACCTACAGGAACAGTGAAACATCAAAACTCATGGAATTCTGTCAGTGTAAACCCTATACCTACTTTGGTGATCGCAATTGCATCCTTTTCCATGGCTAGTTGATGGTTAGATTTGTACGATAATGAC
Source organism: Chrysopogon serrulatus (assembly GCA_015844335.1). Classification (NCBI taxonomy): domain Eukaryota; kingdom Viridiplantae; phylum Streptophyta; class Magnoliopsida; order Poales; family Poaceae; genus Chrysopogon; species Chrysopogon serrulatus. The sequence continues at coordinate 7,737 of JADLZL010004288.1, forward strand.
CATCAACAACTCCTCCAAGCTTAACCTTTGCTAGTCCCTTAGCAAAGAAAACTCAGAAAAAGTTATTGTAAGATATATATATATATATATGTTTAAGCATTGTAACCATCTCGAAGCAACTCCTTAGAAGTATACCTACAGTCAGATAGAAATTCTTCTCCAAGTTATGCAATAGCCAAGCTGACTTTCAAACTTACCCATATTACCTTTGATTGTGGGGCTTATTAGCTCTTCCTTGGGTCTTGAGTACTTGACAGATAGAAAGATCCCATCTAAGCACTATGTCTCAAGCTCTTCGATCAACTATCATTCTAGAGTTTTTAGAGGTTTTCAAATAAAACTCAGAGTTTCTCATATATGACACTTTCAAGTCTCTCATTATATATGATATTTGTGGATTCTCACCAAGGTAGTGATGATGGTTGCCTTTCTTTTCATCCTACGACTAAAGCTTATGTGGAGCTCATAGGTAAGGAGAAAACTGAAAGAGTAAACTTGCAATGCATATGTTGTAAAGTCAAACAATGGATCCATGGAGAAACAAGTCATACAGTCGAATCAAGATATATAGGTGGATAGATATGGTGGATATATGGCGGAACCTAATTCTACTCAGCTCCTTGAATGCCTATCTCTCTTTTAGACTTTGAACACTGGCCAGAGATTATGAGCTATCTTTTTCTTTTTTTCAGAGAGTCGGGCATCTAAGTACCCATTGTTTTAGCACTGGGACACTTGTCCATTTTTCTTTTCTTCTCCCTTCTCTTCCCTTTTTTTTAGATATCTTTTTGCATAGCTCATAGCACTCCTTTTGGCATTGATAGGATTTGGAGAGACAGCAACAGGAACTTGGAGCATTTATTGGGTGGCTATCCTAATAGAATATTTTTGGTGTTCTCTCCCAGTGTAGAAGAAAAATGTTTTTTGAAATAGATGTAGGTGGAATGGTATATTGTTGCGCATACTCCAGTGTAGAGTAGTGCATATGGAGGTGGATCTTGATTCAAGAGCATGACAAATCTCTCACCAGGGTCACAAAGGTTGACAAAACTCAATGCATGACAAGCAGCATGTATGTGGAAGTTTAACTAGCCTATCTCATCATGTTTGGCTCTAGTGGAAATGTAAGCTTTGTCATATAGGAACTCATCATATTTTTGCATTTTTTTCAAAAGATAAATCTCTAGAACTCTAGTGTCACTTAGAACAAGATAGATAGCAGCTCAGACTTTCTCAATCTTATCAATCAGAAACCTAGACTTAGTTCAAGCATATGCAACCCATAAGTTTCAGGCTCAGAGCAAATTCTCATGTCAAAACAATTGGAGCTAAAACTCGAGAAAACTTTAGTATAAACTCTAGGCATTTTAGAGGTGTTGTAACAGAGCAGTTTATCATCATTTTAAATCATCTCAAGAGCTTCTTTTTTTATTGACTCTAGATAGACAAACATTTTTATTTGGTTTTTTTTTCATTTTTCAAGACTCATACTATATAAGACTCTAAAAAGCATGGACCTTCATGTGTCCATATATTTTTGGTATTTTTAGGTTTTCTTATGATACTATGGTGAACCTTCATGTGCTCACATATTGTTGGTATTTTTTATTTTTATAACTGACTCGATAATCACGTAAGTACACTTACCTGGGTACCTAGGGGTTGCCTTCCCCCAAGCTGGTTGTTGTCGTGGTTGAGCATTGAAGCTGAGCAGTCCTCTCAGTGAAGCTCACGCTTGCAAGAGCTGGTGTAGTCGGGAACCTTCATCTCATCCAATAAGAAGTTGCTTCCTTCATACAGTGGTTAGCTGTGTGTGGGAAAGTTATACTTTGAGTCACCCTGCTAATGGGCTAGAATCCACCCCTTATCCAATCCAATCTATAAAAAATTATCTTCCTTTTTCAATCCACACCACTCCAAATTCTTATAGTTTCAACCCAACTCACTCCAATCCATAAACTAACTAAACCCGTGGGTTTGTTAAAAAAACCCATGGATCCTACATCGAAGCCGGACTCTAGAACTAAAAGCTCATGTTCACACCTTAAAAATTTATCGAAATGGACTGAAATTTTTAAATACGTCTCAAAATATCATGAAGATAATCTGCACCAGCTAGCATATCAAGATTTGCATGTGGACCCCACATCGAAGCCGGACCCTAGAAATAAAAGCTCGCGTTCACACTTTAAAAATTTATCGAAATTGATTGAAATTTTTAAATACGTCTCAAAATGTCATGAAGATTATCTGTGCCAGTTAGCACATCAAGATTTGCACGTGGACCCCACATCGAAGCCGGACCCTAGATATAAAAGCTCGCGTTCACACCTTAAAATTTTATCAAAATTAGCTGAAATTTTTAAATATGTTTTAAAATATCATGAAGATAATCTGTGCCAGTTAGCACAGATTATCCAACCCAAGTTTTCGTTAAACCCAACCCAACCCAATCCATTAAGTAAATCAATCCATTTAAATCCATTAGAAGTGTACCCATATGAGAACCCAACCCATAAAACCCATTTCAACCCAAACCATTAGCAGGGCTAACTTTGAGTGATGATGATGATGATTCCTAGGTAGACTAGCTCCTAGAGTCATCCTGCAGCAAAACATCTCACAAAACACTAAAACTCGTGGAACGGATTAGGATAAGCGGTTAGTGGTTAGCCGTTTCGCGGATTGGTTATTGTGAGAGGTTTTTAAAGGTTGTTACAGTGTATACAGTGCAGCAAGATGCTCAATGATTATTTTTAGATTTTCTTTTTATTGAACAGAAAGGAAATATGCATGCTAATTTTTATTTTATTTTTAGGCCACTACAGTGAACACTCCTTTAGCTTGCACTGCAGGGATGTCACATGCTGGGTTTTGAGGTTTTCCAAATTTTTTTGTTATTTTCTATATGGATGATGAAAACTAACTATGAATTAAAGTGCAAGAAAGTAAATAGATAACTACCATTGTTACCATATGGCAAGGGTTCAGAGTTTAGAGTCCTCCGGACAGGACTTCTCGGCATCATTATTCCTGGCGTGCTTCATCGGATTCCGAGGATGGGGACCCTGACGCTGGACCTCCTGGTGATAATGACTCAGTTGAGGAGGTTACCTTTTCTTTCCATACCTTAGTGGGTTGTTGATGTTCCTTTAGTGCTGTAAATTCTTCTTTGATTGCCTCCTCTTCAACATTGCTCTTTTGAGAGCGATTCCTCCGGCGTTGACGTCTCCTCTTGGACAGGGTGAAAGCTGCTAATCTAGGAGAGTTATAATCTTTAAATTGACAGCGTACCTTCTCTCCTGGGAACTGGAAGTGGACTTGGCTTGATCCATTGTAGATGATGGCGTTGGTGGTGTTGAGGAACGGCCTCCCAAGGATAATGGGTGTCTCATCTTCTTCTCCCATGTCCAGTATCATAAAGTCGGTCGGGACATAGTGAGTGTAGATTTTGACCATGATATCCCTTGCTACTCCCTCTAGAAATCTCGTTGTGTTGTCCGCCAGCTGCAGCTACATATAGGTAGGGTATAGAGGTGTATCGAATAATAAGTCATATACCTTTTTAGACATGATGTTGACAGCTGATCCGGTGTCGCGGAAAGCATTGTAGAAGGAGCACTGTCCAATAGTGCAGTCGATGGTTGGCATGCCTGGATCCTCCCTCTTGATTAGGAATGGTGAAGCTAAGAGGTGGTCATGCCTGTACTCAATAGCCTTCACTACTTGGACTTGCTTTCTTACTTGCCTTCTACTCTTATTCTTTCTCTTCCCATTTGAATTCTTCTTCTTGGCTTCTCCAATTGTTGGCTTGACTGGGAAGTAAGCTCCTCGTGGATCTACAGGAGCTTCAAGGGTCTTGTTTTTCAAACTGAACTTCTCTTTATTGCCCTTGATGGTGAAATAAATCTTAGCACAGTCCGTGTAGATGACAGCCTTTGCAGTACTCAGAAATGGTCGGCCAAGAATGATTGGGCTCTTAGGATCTCTGCCGGTATCCAAGGCTACAAAGTTTACAGGGACATATGATCTCTCGATTTGTATGCACACGTCATCTAAGATTTCTTCAGGGTGCTTAACCGTCTGCTCTGTGAGCTGCAAACACATATTCGTGTACAACAATAATGCCCATGGAAAGACTTGATCAAGGATTACCTTTGGTATGATGTTGACACTAGCGCCTAGATCGCAGACAACTTCAGGAAAGTCATGCTGCTCAATAGAGATGGGGATCACAGGTCTCCCTGAATCTTCTCTCTTGGGTGGCATGGACTCATCCTTCCATCCTGATGATGCTTCAATATAGTAACCTTAGAAATTACCTTGATAGTTGGGCCTTTGCTGATTCTATCCTTGATTTTGAGGACGATAGTTGTTGTTGTTGTTGTTGTTGATGAAATTCACATCCTCACGGGTCTCAGGGCAGCTATTGCCTGAGTGTCCCATATTGCCACACACTTCGCAAGTCATGCATGAATCACTAATGCGCATGACGTCTTGTTTCAGGCTGACCTTGTCTTCTAGCTTCTTCATGAGCAGATCTATCTTGGCAGGCAGCATGTCTACCTCCTTGAGCTGGTGCATTCCTCCACTTCTCTTGCGGGTTGTTTGGCGCTCTTCACTCTAATCTTGATTGGAGGCCATCTTCTCCATAAGAGCAGTAGCTTGTGGTATGGTCAACTGACATGAATGCACCTCCAGCAGCAGCATCAATGTTGTTGCGGGTGCTGTTGGTGAGCCCATGATAGAAAGTCTGCATGAGGAGCCAATACTCCATCCCGTGATGAGGACATTCTGATATATAGTTTTGAAAGCGTTCCCATGCCTCTAGGACTGACTCATCATGTTGTTGCTGAAAACTTGAAATCTTTCCTCTTAGAGCACTTGTCTTACCCATAGGAAAGAACCTTGACAGAAAAGCAGTGGAGCACTTATCCCAAGTTGTATGATTGTCTTTGCTGGCATAGAACCACTACTTTGTCTTTCCCAATAGTGAGAATGGGAACAGACGCAGCAAGATGGCGTCTCTTGGTACATCCTTCATCTTGAAAGTGCTGCAAATCTCCAGGAAGTGTTGGAGATGAGCACTTGCAACTTCATGTGCTTTTCCACAGAACGAGTTGGCTTGCACTATGGTGATAAGGGCTGGCTTGAGCTCAAATCCATTCTCCCCAACTTCGATGTTAGGTCCAGTGCGGATGTTGTTGGTGGTTGGAGCTGAGAACTCGCGCAGTGACTTATCAACCATTTCCTCGAAAGCTGGTGCTAAGTTGCCTTCTTGTTGCTCTTCTTCTTCACTTATAGGAGCTTGCTTCTCCAAAGAACGAACCTCAGCAGTGGGTATCTTTGATGGAGATTCAAAGATATCCCTCACTTGCTGGAATTTTCTTCTTCGAAAGAGTTTCTTTGGATTTTCAACGTAGTTATCTGGCACATCAAAACCACTCAGGCCTTGTTTGGATGTTGCAGTATTCTGAAACTATAGTATCTAGAAACCAAAGTTTTAAAGACCATAGCCATATAATACCAAAGTATTTAGAAACTAGAGTTTTTCTCTGTTTTAGCAAAAACCATGACACGTTGATGTGTTTGGCTGTTGTAGTATTGTTGCCAGCAATTTTAAATGGTTCGGCTGCATGCAAGCGTACAAATATAACAGCATCTGCCCTTGGCTTTCCTTTTTACCCTGAATTGAATAGACGTACACATATAAAACACTTGGACTCAAATATATTTCAGATATATAAATTAACATTTCATATAAAAACACTTGGACTCAACTGTTTGTAAGTAGATCAGATACATTTGGACTCATCTATTGGACAAATTAATTGATCCAAAGAGGAAACCGATTAGTAAAGCAAGTACCAAATCGATTTGTATTCCTGGCCGTCTGCGGCGAGCGGTGCGTTGGACACTGCAGCACCGGTAGCAGCACACACGCAGCAGGCAACAGCTGCGACAGACAGCGGAGGTGCGCATAGCGGGTGGACGTGCGTCGCGCGCGAGGCGACCTCTGTCCAAAATAAAGAGGTCGGGAGCAGAGTTTTCTGGACTCCAAAAAACTACAGTTTTGTTAATACTATAGTTTCTAAAACTCCAAATTAAATTATATCCAAACACCTTCCTTCTTCTAGATACCTAGGTATTTTAAAAAACCACGGTATTACTTAAAAACTTTAAAAAAAACTTAGCATCCAAACAGGGCCTCATTCATTACCCTTCATAAGATCTCACAAAGATAGAAAGCACAAGGGTAAGCCTGCATTGAGTAGGGGTCTATGGTTTCCTCTATCTCTTTAGTTTGTTAGGTCTATCGCTATTTCTTTATTCGCCAATTGCCTTCCCCGGCAATGGCGCCAAAAATGCTTGTTGACACCTCTTAATGTTATCTCTAGCAACGGCGCTAAAAATACTTGTAGAGCATGGCTACTAGAATGCCAAGTTGTCATCCCCAGCAAAACACCAAGAGATGTGGTATTAAATCATGCCACCATTTATAATATAGAAATAGTATCCGCAAGGGCACAGATCAAATACCATTGTAGCATTTTACCCAGAGTATTACCAGGTTATCATTTATATTTTTCCAAAGGAATGTCTACATGGCTCTCGTGTAAAGGTAGCGTAATAACCTAGAGTGTAATGGATAGGCATAACCATATCCTCACTACTCAATGCAGGGGTAAGTCACAAGATAAATGATAAAGATAAGTATAAATCATCAGCATAAATAGATAGAGACTCCTAACTATATCATTAGGGTTACTAGCAGAACATCAAGAGATATTCCTGTGTTATTCCTAGCTACATGTCAATGCATATTATGGTTAGTGCAGTACACTTAGGGTGTGTTTGGTTTCCTGGGCTGCTTCTAGCCTGGCTAGCAATCTAAGCCTGGCCAGCCTAAGCTTGTTCCCATCAAGCCAATGTGCAGTTGTTTGGTTGGTTGTATTATCTAAAACTGGCCAGCATATGGTGTGTTTGGTTACCTAAACAAGTTTGCATAGAATCACCTTGTCTCTAGGAAGGTAAGTTCACCCTATTGAAACATTTTGTCGAACATGTCGTTGGCATGCTCAATGTGTGGCTGCTACACAAGATTTGACGAAGCAACATGCATACTTGGCTAGTTCTTCGCACAAGATTCGATTTCAACCACGAAGCAACATCCGTCCATACTAGTAGCTTGAGCACGCCCAGCAGCAGTAGCAATGCGGACACGACGCCACGACGGCACGATGGCGACGAGGCGGAGCACCAGAGCGCCGAGCTCTCGCCTTCGCCCCACCACCATGTTGAGCAAGAGCCCGACGAATACAACTTGCTCGCGCGGCTGCTGGAACACGACGCGGCGCGGCGACGTGCCTGGATGACGTCTCCCTGGAGCTCAGCCTCCACTTGGTGCGGGGCCGCGGTTGAGCTCTCCGAAAAGGCGGCGCTAGACGATGTGGAGCGAAGCCGACAGTGGATGTGCATGTGCAGGGACATGGTGCTTGCCGGCGTCGATGGCAGATCTGGAGATGGCGGGATACAGGCGGCAAGCGAGCACGGCGAGGTGCAGGTGGAGTTGGGGGGCGGCGCGCCTCCGCCGGGGCTCCGCCGGGAGCGACGAGGCGGCGGCGCCGCCGAGGCGGCCCAAGCTCCTCGCCAGGATCGCGGGTAGGCCTCCATCGCCGACGAGGTCGCCAGCTTTGCTTCCGCTCGCTCTAGACATGCGACAGCGAGGGCGTTGGGAGGTGACACGACCTCCACTACCGGCTTAGCCAAGCCTGGCTTCCTGGAAACGGTCAACCCCTGCGTTTCTACGAAGCCTGGCTAAAGGGCTGTTGGTGCATTAGCTAAGCCTGGCTTCAAGGTCTATCCAGACAACCAAACAAGCTTTGGCTGCATCTAGCAAGCCTAGTTGGGGGCTAAGCCACCCAACCAAACACACCCTTAGTAGTCATAGCTAAGGTTAGCATTACATCTACTCATAGTGGACATACTAGGGAAGTTTGAGAATATAGCACGCCCTTCCTTCGTACAAAAAGCCCTAATGTGCCTCTAAACGGGGTTTAGACTACATAGGACTCAACAGGATTGTCACACCCGCGATCTACCAAGCCCGGCCTATAGGGTGTATTCGCAGATAAACAACGTATAAGCATCATGCTTACATAATGTTTACCACTCACCCAACAATCAATTAGATAAGCGCTATACAAACCTATGAATAAGTATAATGTCAATCTAGCTATACTAAGCATACAACCACAATAGACAAAGAACAATATAACTATGAATATAAGTAGATAAGTATTCATCAATTCAATTGTAGCAATCATATAACTATATAATGATAGAGAACAAAGGTGAGAGGAGGTAAGAACTATACCAAATCCAAGCTCTTGATGGCTCTGGAATCCAAGCCTTCGCTTGCCTCCCTCTAGTTCTAACTAGCTATCTAGGCCCTAGCTAAGGAGCTCTGATTAGGGTTTCTGGCTGATGATCGGACTTCGAATGAGGAATGAATGAATATGCCTCTTCCCTGGGGGGGTCCTGCCCTCCTTTTATAGCCCAGGACGATGATCGCAAACCATCGGATCAAACCGACCTTGACATATGGCTGAGATTGAAACCCTAAGGCGGTGGAGCAAACGGGCGAAGCGGGCCGCCCCGGCGGGGCCGTGCCCAGACCGGTCGGTCTGGCCTGGTGGCCCCTGGGCCTCCGCTTCGGTGTGGTGCCTTCTGGTCTCTTCTAGAATGTTCCTGCGTTGCCGCGGTGTCTGATTTCCCGTTCTATGTTCTGATAAGCTCCCGGGTTTGCGTCTTTTCTAGTTTACACCTGCAGAAACAGTGAAACACCAAAACTCATGGAATTCTATCAGTGTAAACCCTATACCTACTTCGGTGATCATAATTGCATCCTTTTCCTTGGCTAGTTGACGGTTAGATTTGTACGATAACGACCGTCAACAAGGCCTATGAAGGCCAGGCAAATCCATAAGCTTCAAGATTAGGTCGTGATGAGAATATTCAGCACCATCATTTCTAGGTCGGTTAATAGGATAGAATCTCTGCTTTCTATGTAACAAACTAGGAAACACATCTATAAGCCAACTGAATCCATTGTAACCCTACCCTTGGACTATGTAAGCTGGGTAGGGTCCTCCCTAATCAGGATCCAATCTTCTGCATTCTAACACATAGCTATAGGCAGCAACCCATGTAATTGAGCATACAAATACAGAGAGAAACTACTTCAAACTAGACGTAGGGCACCATGTGCCTAAACCAGTATAATCATTATGCCTTGTGTGTTATCTATCTATTCCCGTATGTGAATATGCTACTAGGTATGTTGGAGCTAATTCTTCCAACACATTTGTCACATATTACTTAAAATATCTATGGTGTTTCCTCGATTCCAAAATATAAGATGTTTTCATTTTGTCATATGTCGAACTTTAAATGTAACCATGAGAAAATATCATAGATGTGCATATTTCTAGTTATGTGGGATGATAATTAAAACAAACCACTTATTGTGTGAAATAGAAGAAGGGACTTTCTATTATAAAAGCGATACAAGTAATGCCATTAGCATATCTATGGCTTGTATTGATTATTTAGTTTATATAGATAATAGTAATTGTTTGTCCTACTATGTTCAAGTTGACACTCTTTCATAGTGCAACAAAATCTAGGTGTAGCTTCAATCGTTTGGAGATTTGCCAATTTTAGAGTCTTTTTTTAGAGTTATACAGTACAACGCAAACACTCACAATACACACGCACACTCATCTCTATGAACACACGCACGCAAACCCTACCCCTATGAGCACCTCCGAAGGACTGAGCCGGTAGATCTGGAGATTTCCGAAGTCACCACTGGCGCCTCATTGTCGACGGGAATGTTACTTACCACTTAAAGCATAATGCCGATAAATCCTGAAAAAATCTCAGAAAATGTGCTAGTACCAGGATTTGATCCCTAGTGGGTAGCATCCTACAGTCCTACCATTGAACCACAGGCCCATTCGCACCAACTTTAGAGTCTTGGCCTGGTCTCCCTTAGGACCTTTCTCCATAGTTTCACCGCCTTCACAGTCTGGATAGTTAGTTGCTTCCTGTGGAGCTTTGCACTCCAGAAATATTCCTGTGCATGGACTCTTTATCGGTAGAAGATTTTGTGGCATTGCTTTGTCCAGCATGTGTATTAGTTATTTAGCTCTAGGGCTTGTATGTATAGGACACAATAGAAGTTCAGCATGTTTTTAGCTCTAGGGCCTGTATGTAGGGAACACAATAGAAGTTAACACAATAGAAGTTCAGCATGTGTATTAGGGGCCTGTATGTATATGACACAATGGAAGTTCAGTATGTGTATTAGCAGGCCTGTATGTATTGGTGTATGAGACATAATAGACTACATAGAAGATCATTTTCCTAATTTGGCATAACTTTAAATATTATTGAGACACTATGTGTTGCAATAATAAGTTATGAAACGACAACACTATAGACTATTTAAGGAAAGTAATAAAATAAATAAATTTAGGAAATGTGAGAACCGGTGAACAAATAGAACACTTTTGTAATGCAAGCATATATAATCGAACCGGAGTGGCACTATTGTTATTTGGCTAGTAGCACTGTCTTCCATTTCTACCAACCTGATTATGAGTTTGGAGGACTATTTATGTGAATTTTTAGTGTTCATTTATACTTTTATGGATTTTGATGACTATGTAATAAACAGTTCCTTCTCTTGAATAATGTATCTTTTTTAATCCAAGCTAAAGTTAGAAGTGCTAGAAACTCAATTAATTCTAAAAAAGTTAATTAGCATTTGCGAAAAATTCCAACCTTGAAAGAAATAACTTAGAATCTCTATATTTTGGCTCCAAGGTCAAGATGTTGCCATAAGTTATGAATAGTAACCAAGTTTTGCACATCTCCGCGTAACTTATGTTGTTGTCATAGTTGACATCACTGTATCAAAGATAAAACACATGCTTAACAATTCTAAAGAGTAAAGAAGATAGTAATCATGGAATATAGTAACAGATGTATGGGAATATATGAATTGGAACCCATTGAGTAAGAAAGCACACACTAACTAATCACTAAGAAAGCACACACTAACTAATCGCTTGGATGTTTCCATACATCTTTGTGGCCATGTCAAGGAATTCAAAGCTTGATATCTCTTCCATGTCCACCGATACCAATAGGAAATCAATATCTTGTGCATGCTCATTAAGAAAATCTAGTGCTTCGCTAGGACTCGTAAACACTATCACTGGACAAACAAGTAAAACTTAGGGATTATTTGTGATATAAAGAAGTAACACGAAATAGATAATAAATAGCAAAAAGTAATCATGGTCCTACATTTAACAATTCTTTGATGATCATTTTGACAATAATTTAGTGGAGCTCAACAAAAAGAAATTGGAACTTACCATGATAGTCATGTTGATGGAGCATGGACCTCATATGGTTTGTGTCATCTTTATCTTCTATCTTCATCAATAATGAGGACATGAAGGTCATTTATAGGGTGTTTGACTATCCATGGGTCCATGAGTTTTAGAAGGTTTCCATATATGCTTTTGGTGCTTCGTTTGCGTTTTAAGAACTTGAGGCATCAATGGCTATTTATAGAGGAACAACATATGATTTGTAGTGTTCGCTCTCTATCTATCTTCAACGCTCTCTATATATAATTCTCTATCTCCACCGCTTTAAACCTTGATGTAATATTTTCTGCCCTCTATCTCTACAAATTTTAATTCCCACATATGCAGCGATATGTATGCATTAAAAGTTATCACATATACAATGACCAAACTTGTTAGCTCTTGATTGGACTATTCAGTGAGGATCACCAAATATTCGAATTTGCACAAAAATCCATAATTATTTCATAAAGATTAAAAGAACTTATGAACTAAAGACAAACATTTCTTTGCATGATGATGACACATATTATATTAATAAAATTTGGTGTGCATATGTATAATAAGTTACCATTTAATACACCAATTACATGTCTTGAAGTTTTCTAAGATTAATGTTGTAAGCATTCAAATTTTCTAACCTTAATGTCTTGATACTCACATGTCTTGAATGTCGCATCGTTCTAATAGACGATACAGGGCCAACTAGCGTGTTCCCATTGGGTGCCGCATCGAGACTAGGCGGTATAGTGCCAAAGAGCACGCTATCGTCAAGGCATGCCCGCTCTTGTTCGAGTGTTAGAAGGACAATCCGGGGCTCACGTCTCCCTGTGGCACTGGTTGGAGACCATGCGGGGCTCCTGAAAAGTCTTTGTTCCCCGACGCACCCAACTCCCGGAAAGTCTTTGTTCCCTGACGCACCCGACTCCCAAAAAGTCTTTGTTCCCGACGCACCCGACCCCTGATTCTAGGGGTCGGTAAAGCCGGAGTCCGTGCTTTTGGGATCGGGCGAGTCCGACCCTTTACCCTAAGGATCAGGCGAGGTAGAGATTTCACCCAAGAGATCAGGCGAGGAGTTTGCACCCAAGGGGTCGGACGAGTTCGTACCTGCGTCCTGGTGGCAGGCAAGGTGGAGTCCATCATGGAGATGGATGAGGCCACGTTCTTATCCTTAACTACAGGGGCAACTTTGCATCTTTGCGTTTGTTAATCCTTCCATCGGGTATCCTTAATACTGATACCCCCACAATATGCGTCCTTGCATATGTATGACACATACTATGCATAAACCATATATGCACTAACTAATGTGAGCATATGCTTATCTCCAACATACACAAAGAAAATGTTGTATTCCGCCCAAAGAATCCAGTTTGGATTGCGCAGTCTAGCCAATAATGAGGTCTAGTTGCATTAATAAGTCTAAATTGTCTTTTATTGCTAGGAGAATATAGAAACATGGCTTTAAACCTAGCTTGGTGGTACAATCATATAAACTAGTACAAGAGAGGTACACCATGATCTATGAGCATTCGGTTTGAGCTCAGAGGGCCAACTAAATCTTCTACTAACCGCTATCACCAACTAATATGTAATACCAATCTCTATGCCATCCTTTATTGTTAATATTGTCCATTCTACATATTGATTGCCTTAACATTGTTAGTATTTTCCATTGTAGCTTACATTCCACACATTGCTATTATATATTATACTCAATTCAATTACTTATCATACTTTACTTTTTGTTAGTTCAAACTTCAAACATATTGTTGTACAAAAATCATATACTTGATAACTTATTCACGTAGTTACGTAAAATATAATTCATATGGACAACAATAAGATTTATTAGCACAAAAATCCCAATCTTTTGTAACATGATAAACAAGAGAACTACCTGATGCAATTTATCATGTAGTGAGACAAGAATTAGATCAAGAAATGCCAACCTATGCTTATTAATAGAGATATCATATTTTTATAGTAAGACCATCTATCCTAAACCTAACCCCGCACTTTATTGCAAATTGGTTGGCAAAAGAAAATAACTACCAATACACTTTTTCCTTGAGTCACGTCATACACTTTTTCCTTGAGTCACGTCGGGAACCAGAGGCCGGGGCGAGTCCGTATTTGCTCGAGCCAAGAAAAGACGGAAAAGAAACTTGGAAGCAAGGCACGGACGTGGGGGCTGGTTGCGCGCATGGCTGATGGTAGGGGCTAAGGAGTTTGACACACATGATCTTGACAATTGGATTTGAGTAAGCAGAGAGAGGAGATTAAAAGTAATCAGGACAGATCAATTTTAAGGTGTCATTTTTTAGGTATATTTTTCTGGGTGAATGAATAAAGGCTCCTCAGTGGAGGATATTTTCTAAGGTGGGTTTAGCAATAAAAATAATGGTGAATTAGTAGGGTAGATATAACCGTACTCCTTGAGCTGATGCAGAAGTACAACCCCTTTTTTGTGAGCTCCTAATCGAAACTATGTACATCTAACGCTAAAATCTTGCCCGTAAACTCTTCTGATGAACTCTCCGACAAGCTTTTTTGGCTAAACCATGGCGTTCTGACGTAGAACGCCAACCATGGTATACTTCTTTGTTTGAATCCGTGTATGTTTTATCATGCCCTCATCTCATCCTTCTCAACTCAGATGAGAACTCTATGGCCACCTCTGTTTTCCTCCTGTTTCCGGCCATATCAGGCCAAGGTTGCGCCCACCGCTCCCTCGAGACGCACCCTGCATGCGCCGCCCACTTGATCCCTTGGGCCGCACACCTCGCGGCCCTTATGCCGCAGCCAACCCATCTCTCTGTGCACTTCACTGCTCGCAGAGAGAGCCGGCCACACACTCCGCGGAGACCTTGCTCGCCTAGGCCGCTGCAGGCCCAGCACACCTATTCACAGATGATCCCACGCCGCCACTGGTCCGGTAGGCTAGCCGACTGTAGGCCCTCACCCTCTTGTGCGAGTCCCCTGTGCTGCTGTGCAGCTCCCTGATAGCCAAGCCATGGAGGCATGGATGGATAGAGGAAACAAACTTTTTCATGAGAAATCTAAAATCGCAAATCAGTCCATGAGCATTCTTTTTGTTCCTTTACCTTTCGTATTTCAGTCAAATATAGTCGGAATCATACCTATGATGTATCTTTTGGAAATTTTGTTATAGAATACTATTTACACGTGTAATATAAGATTAGAAGGAATAACCTGTTCCCAAATTCCTCTTGCTTGAAACAGTCACGAATGGCATGTAAGGTTGATTCTGCGTGCACATAAGAAAAAAAAGGTGTACAAGTTTACTAAAAACACTAGATTTTGGTGGGCTAGGTCCCGGTAGAACTCGAGGAGGATCCCAACTTAAAAGTAGCTCGGAGTTTTTTGGGCCTAATCTAAAAGATACTTCCTTCGTTCCAAATTATAAGTCGCTTTGATTTTTTTGTTCATCTATTTTGCTATGTATCTAGATACATTATTATATATATAGATATATAGCAAAATGGATGTACTAAAAAGTCAAAGCGACTTATAATTTGGAACGGAGGGAGTAGTCAGTTTAAGTAGCACCCCTTTTCCCGAAAAGGGAGTCAGAGCATCCATTTCATTCGTTTAGGAATCTGGTCATTGATCAGATAAGCTAGACAAGCTTGCAATCCATCAGCTGCAAGTTCTTCAAACTTATAATAGCGGGAATCTGGTCATTGATCCAAAGCTCACAAAGAGATAACAAACCAAACAATTCATAGGAGTCCCCCACTAGTGCCGGTTTGACATCGACTCCAGCAGCGCACCAAGAGAATCAAGTCAGTAGTAGTTATATAAGTCATCTACGACGAAATAATCATCCATTACTTCAATACTGGCTTTTCGCCCTAGGCCTCCCTCTTTGGGAGCAGTTCGTGTCATAAGATGTCAGGTTGAATCCGCCAACAAACGCAATCCCTAGAATCTGTTTTGATCTTAGTGCCTGGATACTGGTCGGTGTCATGTGATCGCTACTAAAGAAAGAGTTTCCTTAGAAAAATCAAGGCCAGTTCAAAGAAGTTTTTCTACTTGGAGCAAGAAGCGGAACAAGAATAGAACATTCTTCATTATAACAATTCATTTCATATGCAGGCGCCAGAATCAGTGTTTCAGTTGCCATTTTTTCGCTTATAAAGCGGGGTGGGGTCTTAGAGCCCATTCCCACACATTGAAAAGGGAAATGTTCTCTCAAAAACTTGAATATAAGCTAAATATACTTTTTGATTTCAGGTAATGCCCAATTACCAGAGGGACTCGCCACTCCAGGATATAATTAAAATATGGTTTTTCCTAGGGACTCTATAAAGGAGCAGATTCTAACATTAAATCAGATCTATCTTGATGTGGTCGTTCATGACCACGCTAGTCACTACTTTATAGACATTCTATATTTTTTAATTAGCAATTACCACACTGTAGGCGACTAGCATTTTGTTTTGTCATTGAAGCACCAGTGTAGGCTTAATTCTCATTTGCAAGAAGTTGTGAAGAAAGAGGTATTTGCTATTGGACACTGCCAAGAACAAAATATGCTAGTATCTTTATTTTCACGACCGTGCCAAGGCATGTTTTTCATTAAGAAGATTTTTGTTACATGTGAGCCCAACACTGGTAATCCTGGGATTACCAACCAAACCAAACACGTACGATATTGTATCTACGCAACATTACAAGAGGTACTGCCACGCTAATGCAACCTAGGTAGGAGCAAAGCTGCTTGAAGACAGAGAGACACCACAACGCTGCAGAGAGAGCCGACCACACACAGCCGCGGAGGCCGCGGAGGCCTTGCCCGCCTAGGCTGCTGCAGGCCCAACGCACCTATTCCAGGATGATCCCGCGCTATCGCCGGTCCGGCAGGCTAGCCGACTGCAGGCCCTCTCCATCTTGCGCGAGTCCCCTGTGCAGCTCCCTGGTAGCCACAGCCATTGATGGATACAGGAATAAGGACCTTTTCATGAGAAATACATCTTTTTGGAATCACAAATCAGTCCATGAGCATCCTTTTTGTTCCTTTTCCTTTCATATTTCAGTAAAATAAAATATAATCGGAATCATGCCCATAATATATCTTTTGGAAAATTTGTTGTAGGATACTATTTAAACGTGTAATATGCTATTGGACACTGCCAAAAACAAAATACACTCACCATTGCAAAATTATGCTCATTTTCTAACACATCACCGATTATTTTAACCATTCCTCAGATTTCAAGAAAGAGAAGGTGAGGAACTGTCCAAACTACCCTGGCCTTCAATCTCTAGCTCTCTACTCATATTTGTTTTTTTTTTTTTTTTTTTTGAAAGAACCTTTATTGATATTTGTTGCAACACCTCGCCGTTGTCCTTCTTCACTGTTTTTTTTTTTTTTTTTGGTCAGCAACCTCTGCTCTTCACTGTGCAACACGATGACTTCTCTGCGGCCTCCTTCTATCCCGACCAAGGTCATATATATACTCATGTTTATTTTCACGCTTGCTAGCTATGACGGCCGGCAAGGCACACTCGACCAAGGCCATATATATACTCATGTTTATTTTCATGTCTGTTATGGAATTGGCTCAGGAAGCACAGAGTGAAAGATATCTGGGGTTGCCAGTATACCTGGGCCACAGTCGTTCAAAAAGGTTTGCATACCTAAAAGATAGAGTTTGGAAACATATACAGGGCTGGAAAATAACGTTTGCTGTCGAAGGCAGGCAAGGAGACACTGATCAAAGCTGTAGCTCAAGCAATACCGAGTTATGCGATGTCATGCTTTGACCTCACCAAGTCACTGTGTGATGAGATCAAGGTTTTAAATAGCGGGCTAAGCCATTTAGCTTTCTATGTCTCAAAACAGGCTATAGCTGGCTATAGCGGGCTATAGCGGCAGCTAAGGGCTAACTTGTACATGAAAAAACTTAGCTAAATCCTTGTCAAACAGCGATAGCCGGAGATAGCGGAGGCTATAGCCGGAGATTTAAAACTTTGGATGAGATCAGCACCATGATATGCAGATTCTGGTGGGCACAGCAGGAAAATGAAAGGAAGTTGCATTGGATTTCATGGCAAACATTGTCATGCAGAAAGGAAAAGGGAGGCCTCGGCTATAGGGACCTTCACCTATTCAACCTAGCAATGCTCGCTAGACAGTGCTGGAGGTTGATTCAGAGTCCAGACTCTTTGTGTGGTCGGCTAATGAGGGCAAAGTACTTTCCTGATGGAAACATCTGGGCTGCAAAGGAGGGACCTGGGATTTCATACACCTGGCGTAGTCTTGTGCGAGGCCTTCATGCAATGGAGAAGGGCATCATTTGGAGGATTGGGGATGACACCTCAGTCCGGATTTGGGAGGACCCGTGGCTTCCAGCGGGTGTCTCTAGATGGCCAAGAACACCACGAGGTGGCACACTTCTGTCCAAAGTCTCGGAACTAATTGATCCATATACAGGCAATTGGGATGTTCAGCTGGTGAAAGATTTGTTTTGGGAGGAGGATGTGCCGAGCATTCTGGCTACACCCGTGCATGTTGATCGCGACGATTGGGTGGCCTAGCACTTTGATCAAAAAGGCAAGTTTTCAGTTAAATCCGCTTACCATGTCTTGAAGATGATGCAGAGAACTCGAGGGTTCGGCAGCAGGGGGAATCTTCATCTCCGTCTGACTCCAAGAACTCTAGGGGCCTATGGCTGAAGATCTGAAAGCTGCCTGGTCCGCCCAAAATCAAGCAATTTCTATGGCGAGTAGCACATAACAGTCTGGCATTCAAACTGAGCATCAAAAGGAAAGGAATTCAGTTAGATACCTGCTGCCCAGTCTGTTCTTGGTTTGATGAGGACGATGCTCATTGTTTTCTGAAATGCAAAGCTGTAAGACAGTGTTGGAGGGAGCTGAGTCTTGAAACTTTCAGGTTGAGCCTGTTACAAACTCGATCGTCGAAAGAGTTTGTTCTGGAAATACTAAAACTGAGATTAGACATGTGTCTGCGAGTGGCAGTCCTGCTGTGGCGCTGGTGGGATGTGCGGAACAAAACCAATGCTGGTGAACTGATGCAATCCTGTCAGGACACGGTGAGATCGGTCATTCGTATGGTCCATGATATCCAGGGAACTGAGCAGTCAAGCAATGTTAAAACAAATGTGCGTGATCAGAATTGGACTCCGCCACCGCCTAATGTTCTCAAGATAAATTGTGATGGCTCCTTCAAGCAAGATTCTATGGCTGGGGCATGGGGTTTCATTGTTCGTAATCAGGAAGGCTCAGTGGTGCTGGCGGGAGCAGGGAATCTGGGCCAAGTGCATGATGCACTGCTTGCTGAAACGATGGCATGTAAACAGGCGTTGGAAGCAGCTGAATACGCTGGCATATCTCGTGTTGTGCTTGAGACTGACTCATCTCAGCTGAAGGAGGCCATTACCTCATCGTCCAGTGACCTATCTGTTGGAGGCGGGCTCTTCAAGGACATTCGTGCTCTCCTACATGAAAGCTTTAATTGTATAAGTGTTAGCAATGTTCCAAGATCTTGTAACTCGTCTGCGCACGAGCTCGCTAGTATGGGTATGAGTTGGGACCCGGGTCAGTTCCACATATGGTTTGATCCCCTTCCAGTGTTTGTAACAAGTTTGGCTGCTCTCGATTTGGCTGAGCATGCGTTTATTAATACAAGGCCTTAGAGCCTGACCGAGTATCAAAAAAAAAGGCACACTCGACCGGCTGAGATACATACATACACGCACTCGCGGCTCGCCGTCGTCCGTGCATGCAGATTGCAGAGCCGCCAGCCAGGAAAGCGGGAGCATAAGATCATGTACCGCGGCATCTGGCGCCGTCGCTCCCCGCGCACAGGCCGCTGCGCGCGACGCGAGAAGGAGCCCCAGCTCCCCGCGGCGAGGCCAGGAGGGGAGAGGACCGAAAGGTCGTGCAAAGGAGGGAGGCACGAGCAGACGCCAGGTGCCGTTGTCAGGACGGAGAGAGCAAGGAAGGCACGGCGGATGTGGCTCCATGTCAAGACCATGCTAGTGCCGTGCTTTTTTGTTTGGGACTATATCGGCCCAACTAATCTAATCTGTTCGGCTACGTAGGCTTTTATTAAACTCTAACTTGTCTGGACTCTATATGTAATATATATACAATAAAAGCTCTATGTTTTAATCATCAATATTTAGATAATAAATAATAGTTTCTTCTGTCTTAATTGTTTACATGTTCTACTTTTGTCTATTGTGTTAGAGTCGCCCCTGCACGGACTATCGTGATAATTTTGCTACTTCGATAACAATTTCCACCGTCATTTACATAAAATCTCTATACTACTATATTTTTCCTTTCAAATCGTGTCGTCATTATATACAACAGGCTTTTTATCATATACAAGAGCTCACAGAGAAAGGCTCTCTATGCAGCAACAATGATGCAACTGGCCGTATAGCAAAACTTGGCCTGAATGCACGTGTTTCTCTATCTCTGTCCGAATAAACTCCTAAATAATATCAGTATTCGTGTACCGTCATCAGTTCATCACCTCATGCTCCAATTCCGATGAACTTCAGCTGCAATACAAAACCATGCATCAAGTCAAGCTCGTTAGATGTCGACAGAACGGGCCGGCCGGGTCCCGACTTTCAGTTGCGTTAATAACTGGAATCTGGCTGAAAGGAAGGTTACAGCATCGGTCAAAACTCACAAGGTTGTTCTTGGGCTCCTTCCAATAGAAGCCGTGGATGAATATGGGCAAGATGTTGCAGGCGATTAAGACGTATATCATCAGCGCGTGCATCCCCATCCACTCCATGGCGACGGTCGGCCGCCGATATCCATAGATGTCGACAAGCGTGTAGATTCCGGAGAAGAGGAGCCCCGCGCCGCCAGCTGTAGCTAAGGTGTAGCTTAGGGTGTACAGTGGCTTGTTCATGTGCAATCCTGGCAAAGATCACGAGCGGTCAATATATGTTCTTGATGATCAGGAAAGTGAAATGTGCGTGGCGGGTACACTAACTCTAGTAGTACTTACCAATGAAGTCCATGGCGTAGGCTAGGACTAGCATGCTGAAGGAAGGGATTAGCCAGTTCATTATCCTCACCCTGTGTTTCTGCAAAACAGATTTAGGAGAGAGCAAATTTAAGGACTGTTGCACTGGTCAATGGTATGCTGATCAAACTGATATTGCAATTTGCAAGTACCCTACCTGAAAATGTACGATGATGTGTCCGTATTGCAGCCCAATCAAGCATGTGACAATGGCCATTACGGAACTGATGAGAGCAGAAAGAAACTACAGTCAGCATTTTTCGTGCCTGCAGAGATTGCATTGCATGTACAAAAGGAAGATCTCAGGAAATTATGAAGAGTCTACTGACCTAAGAAGCCCTTCAGGGTCAAAAGGAGCCTGGCACCAAGAGGGAGCGTCAGGAGGAAGGGGGCCATTTTGTGGCGAGTTGATGCTGCATTGCTGCCACAGGAGAGAAAAAAAATCAGAGATCGTATAAACAGAAATCTCCTGATGAGAAGAGCTAGATGCTATTAGAAAGAACCTTGGATCGTGCATAAACTGGTCGGCCGTAGAGATGCTGGATACCCAAGATTTTACGGTCGATCATGCCAACCGCATTGCAGCCCGGGCTGGTTTCACCTCTTACTCCACATTTTACCTAACAAAGATTTACGAAAATGAAGCTCATCAGTAATGATACTGAATAAGGTTCAGTGAACACCTGCTAGCATAAAGAAATGAAACAGAACTTACAAAGAAAGATTTCTCTATGGAGCCAGGACCTGATGTCTGGTACTCCCAGTCAGGAATGTAGGTACCGTACAGCAGGGACATGTATGTGATCGCCACGACTGCGCCTACGAACCTGGATAAACAGCAGTATATTACATACAGCTTTAGAAACATATATAATGACCGACCAATATGGAACAAAATGGTTCCTGCTCTTTCCCATAGTGCAAAACCAGAGTACTTTTGGTCTAAACTCACAGTTGGTAGCGGTATCGCTTGAGCAAATCGTATCCATAATCTACATCTTCATCTCCTTTGAGCCAAATTTCACATAGGGCAGTCAATAGATAAGCTATTGCAATTCTCTGCAACAAAAAAAATGCATGGCATCAGTTACATACCAAACACCAATTTTATATATTCTCAATGGACAAATACATAGTTCATAACAAAACGATGCATTCAGTATACCTGTAGTATACCCATCAGCCGTATTTCTTGAAGGTCAACCCCAAAAGTTAGACTGCGAACACCATGAAAGAATCCACCTGCGTAGCGCAGCAAAAAGGTATCAAACACATTTTCATTTCCACAAAGTGTACCTTTGGTCGGTTGAGCCCCTCATAGAGTACCTTGTAGAACAAGACCAAGACAAAACAGCTTCAGTGCACGAAGCACTGCCTTTTTCGTGGCATCCAACTTGTCCGGGACTCTCTGTAAAAGAAATCAATGAGATGACGCGATTGTTAGGTTTCAGAGAGTCGTCGAGGTCACTGTTGGCAGTTTCAGAAACGAAGGGGTAACAAGCATCGCCATCTCGCTTTTTGCCGGCGTGTACTACCTTGTACGCGAGCGCCAGGGCGACTCCGACGATGAAGAGGAAGAAAGGCATGACGAAGTCGGCCACTGTTACGCCATCCCAGGGGGAGTGGTTCATCGCCGGAATGAATGCCCCGGCGTCATCCACAATGATCATCAGCTGCAACAGGAAAAGAAACTTTTGTTTTACTTCGGTCTGAATTTTAAACAAGTGTTTATTTTCAATGAAAATGACAGAGAACCTAAACATTATTATTTGATAAGTACCGGTGGCTAAAGCAAGCATTTGCAAATCTATTTAGAGGCTAAAATATAATAACACGTTTGGTGAAACTCTAGGCCACATCTGATCGCGCTAAAGGCACCAAATAAACCAGAATAAACCTTTAAAAAAAACAGAATATGCTGGTTCCACTGCCAATGATTATTTTCCACTATATTAAATTAGTGGTTCTTGAATTACCGCAATTTTTATTTCAGTAAAACATGTACGGTTATAAAATTTTGGGAAATGCAGGAAGGATTATTCGATGAAAAGTGAGAATAACTTCGCGTTACATATTCGTTTGGAGGGGAAAAAAAAGAAAAGAAAACTTCACGTTGCATATGGTGGTGTGGCATCAGATTCCGGGCTCCAAATGCATTTCACGATTGAAAGACAAATATTCTATTCTAATCGGTGGCGAAAGCGCGCACGCGTTAGCCATTACCGTCGGCAACACCATCAGGTAAGAAGTGTGGCGCCGTGGCAACGTCAAGAACATTGCGTGATGCGAGTAGCTTAGCACTATGTGTGGCATGCATGTTTCGTGGCAAGCAACGACGCGCTATTGAGTATTGTTGAGCCAGGATCCACTGAACCAATTCATGAGTCATGACGCAGACGAGTAATTAATCCTACACAAGGATTTTCATCAGTCGACGATGACTTCATCTGCGCCGCCGTCTACGCAAACTCCACGGCCATTGCAATTAATGTGGCAGTAGGACATTAGAAAAGATCTTGGACCTTGTCTGTTGTCCAAACATGACGAGCAACTTAGCAAAGTGGGTGGGGAGGTGAATCACCAAAGCTAGAGCTTCACAGCGACGGGGACCTAACCGCCTACTACCGTGTCGTCCCTGCGCAAAACTGCCTAAGCTTCTTCTTCCAGCACCCTGTACGTCTGTCACCTTTCGCGTAATGGTGAAGGAGTAATCAACCTCGGCTTATTGGTCATGCTATGCCGTGCTCCACCACTCAACAAACAAGCTCAAAAAAAAAAAAAAAAAATCTGAGATGATGCACGATATTTTAAGAGAACACATTCGAATTCGGGTGGAGATGGGCTAGTAGGCTAGATCGAATAGAGCTGCTAGTCAGCTAGACCGGACCGGTCACTGTCGGTAAGGAATGCGCATATACACGTACCGACGTACGTATGCTGTGCATACCAACATGGGTGTCGTTTTCGATCCATTGGACAAGCACACGCAGCGATATGATGCCCCAGATAGAAACCCTGCCATGAACGTCGTCGTTGGGGCCTGGGGGCGTTGGCATCTGCTGCTAAATTGGGACCAGCTGAATAGCTGATGCCTGATGCAGAGGAGGCGCCGCCCCTGGGGATACCATCAGAATTGCTCCATCCGTGCCCATCGTGCTATCTGCTCACCCGTCCTTTGCCTTAGCATGGACTGGGCAAATTGGGAACATGGAGTCGGGCAGACGGACGGCTGAGACGGGCACACAGTCACCCTGTGCTACTAGTTCAAGATCATCATGTTTGTGGTTGTGGAAGTACTCGTTCCCTAACAGGATAGAACGGTTGACGTGACATCCAAAGGTTGCTCCACTTTTGAATCCGTCCGAGAGACTTCAATTCAGGCTTATCACTGGATCTTGACTGATCTGCATTTTCGCGGCCCTCTTTATTTCAAGATGTCGGAGACCGGTTGAGCCTAGAAGACTTTTGTCTGTTGCCGTGTAGGCGTGTAGCAGTCCGTCCACGGTGGTCGCTCCATCGAGCCTCAGCGCTGTGTTTGCCTTGGCACCGACACTGTTCTTGCCGACTCCTTCCTTATAGTCCCCTACTGCGTTCCTCTAGGAGTCACGCGTGAAGCATACTGTAGTATAGTACTATGTCCTCAAGAAGAACAGCGAGGTAACACTCCGGCCGCCCAAGATGATGATTCAGGCCACACGATCTACTCTACGCGGAAGGGACAGGATGCTCTCCCCTTGGCCCTTTCTGTTGCCGGTGGGTGCGGTCGTACGCCTCTGCGGCTCTGCGCCGCACATCTCGGCATCTGGCTGACGCCAAGATCAGGAAGAGCAAGCAGGCCACAGCTGCAGGATCCTATCCTTTCTTTAACCCATGCAAAGATGCAAAGGAATTTCGGCGCCTTGTTGACCGTGCCTGATGGCGTCATGGTCATGTGTGGCTCACATGAAGCTGCCGGACGGGGCGGCACGGGAAGGGCATTTCGAACTTTTGATCCATCCATCCATGGCCGCATGGCGACGAGGTCCGTCCCCTGGCCTGCGGCTCACGCATCCGACGATTCCCGCGTTTCGTGCGTGTCGGCTCCCCGGACCCGTCGCGGGCCAAGCAAGAAAACCTAAAGAGAACGCCGTGGTTATGGTTGTGGACTGCGGTGGTTTCGGCTTTGTGATACACATGTGGAGCAGGCGCACCCGCCGGAAGCCCGGCCGCGCGGTGCGACAGGTGGAACCGATCCTCTCCTCCGGTTAAGCCCATCACCCCGCCGCCGTTGCTTGTTCCAGGCTCCCTGATCCTGATGACGCGGTGCACCGACCCAACGATCACTAGCTACCCCAACAACAACTACCCAAAGTATATTGGCCAAAAGCCTACGCGACCTGAACCGGTTGTGGGACCGACACCACGCTCGCGTATTGCAGATGCCGGCGCTCCCGGGGCGGGGCGGGAACGCCCGTCACATGGCAAAAGGCACAGCTCGTCTCATGGTGTCATGCATGGGCTTGTCCCGACGTGGAGAGGCCACCGGCCGCTCGCCGACGCGAACGCGGCGCCGGCATATGCTTTTCTGCGCTCCTGCTGGGTCACCCCCACGCGGCCACGCCCAGCATGCGCTAACATTCCATTCGTACTCCAGCTGTTTTCTGAACGCCGCACACAGGCCGGCCGGCCAGATCTCGCCCAATGACCAAACACTCATGCTTTTCTCCTGTTCCAGACTGGTCAGCGAATAGGACGGACGGGTTGCCACACTGTTAGAGCAAGTGTAATAACGTGACGTAGGCGAGCTACAAGAGTTGCGTGCCGCACCATTTGTGATGAGTTCAAAGAGGGAAGATAAGATAGGGGGAAAAACGGGATGTACGCTTCGTGATTGTTTTGGGTCTAAAAAGAAAGAGTAGTTAAGAAAAGAAACTAAAAATTTTCTTTTTAAAAACAAGCTTTAGAAGAGATTTTAGGAAAAACGAAGTTAAGGTTGTTACTCAGTTAACCACATGTATAGATAATTCTCTGTTTAGATCTAATAAGCCAGATGGCACGAACTTAACTATGTCTCTTTTTTTTTGTCTCCTCCTTTCACATGACCTTCTGCAGCCAGAGGCATGTGTGCCTGAGCACGATGTTTCGACACTGGTTTTGTTAAAAACGGTCGGAGTTATTTTTTTATAAAACACAGTTTTGTAGTTTTATGGAGACTCAAGTTTACATATGCTGGATTTTGAAAAAAAAACTACTTATTGAAAATATGATTTTTATCTATAGTGTCTACATGACACAACAAGTATTGTTGAAACTATCCCATAGTTTAATTTCAGGATTGGAACTACCCCTATAACTAACTCGTGCAAAGACTCCAAGAATATTTGTAAGCGAGTAAGTGGGCTAGATATTAATAGTCTAGCGAGTAGCGATATGGTTTGACTTTTGTATCTTAGATATATCCATGATTTCTAATATTCCCTCCGTATAAGTCACAAAAAAATATATTCCCTCTGTAAAGTTAAACTTTGGAGATCATGACACCGTCCAAAATGACTTCTAAATCTTTCTCTATGGAGAGAGTAAGTATATTGATAAATCAAAGCTAGAAAGGCACAGATTCTATGCATCAACTAAACAGAGCAGAGTCGAAAATGATGGCACATTATTTATAGCATCTTCCACTCTTTCTATTCTTTACTCGTTTAGTTTCCAAAAATTTTTGAGTTTTGCTACTTTAGCACTTTTGTTGTTATTTAGCAATTATTGTCCAATCATGGTTTAATTAGGCTCAAAAGATTCTGTGTAATTAGTTTTATTTTTTATCTATATTTAGTGTTTCATGCATGTGTCCAAATATTCGATATGATGGAGAATTTTGGGGAACTACACACACCTTAAAAGAAAATGCTCCTAATTCCACCTTTAAATTAGCTATATTTGCAAATCATAGTACAGACACAAATTACATACAAATAATATCATCCCTATAAAGATACGCGCATATAAGCTACCCTTTCGAGCACCTCTACTAATAGTTCACTCCAGATCTACTAGCCACTCCGACTAATTTTATATCCTAATTTCAGTGCGCATCATGTCGCTCAATTTGCGAGAATCTCTCTCTCTCTATTATTATAGGTTCGATTAATCATTTAACCTGTTGTATATTGTAAACTGCATCTTGATAGAGATATGATACTTTTTTTTCTATATATACCTATCAATAATGTATAATAAGTCTAGGACAGTACATTCACTCATCAACTATCAAGATCGCATGGACAGTTGAGCTAGAGTTGACAATTGCCAAGATTTTCTATGGGGTTCCTTTTTTTTTTCTACCCAGCTAACGCAAGAAACTAGGTAAGCAACAGCGACCGGAAGCCAAAAAAAAAAAAAATTAACAATCAGTTCGAGTCCAATATGTGAAGAACTTCCGTACGGTGTTGAACGCGGCCAGCTGCCGAAATATGCCTGGGCCACAACCGAGCACCGACGGTTCTCACCTCACCCCGTTGGTGTCGTGGAGTTGGGTGATGCGACAGGAGCAAGCTACACGCACTCTTGCGAACCCGGCAAGCCAAGCCGGTGATTGTTAATCTTGTTCAGGTCTAAATAACAATATCTAAAAAGCCACCAAGACGGTGATCTGATCTAAGCTTCTGCGTATCGATAATGGCTACAGTAGCAGCTGTCAGCAGAAAGAGAAGAGACAAGTAAATAGACCGGCAGGAAAGCTCAGAAATAGAGGATTTTATTTATTTATTTTTTTTTTTTTTTTGCTGTTTGAGGAAGAAGAAGAGAAGAGAATAGAGCTGGAGAAGCAACAGGTTGATATGATGGCGGCATGAACAGAATCGGAACGGAAGCCGTCGTGTCGCTCGATGCAGGCCTCACTGGCTAGTGATATTCCCTCCCTGGCATATAAAGCTATATAAAGCTTGTACTGATGGGTTTGTTTAAGCAACCATGTAAGAAGTTGCTTTTGATTACTCCCGTTTAAGTACGAACAAAAAGGGCAAAAAGAGAAAAGCAAAGTTAACTACTACCGCTGCTGCTGCTGCTGCTACCACCATCACGCATCATCATGATTATCCATGAGAACGAACATGTGTGGTTGGCACCAAGACCATAGCAGCAGAGTCGATCGACAGCACAGACCCCACTCAGCAAGCAAGCAATTCGATTTTGGTAGGGAATTAAAACGTATAGCCAAACATTCAATCAATCAATCAAATAGCTGGAAGCAGAGAAGGGAGGGACGATGCTACGTACCAGCACGGTGATCCCACGGAACACGTCGAGCGAGACGAGGCGCTCGCGAGTCGACGCCGGCGCCGGAGAGGGCGTGGACCCGCGGCGGCGCTTGGGGTAGTCGGCGCCGCATGGCGCGGTGGTGCCGCCGGCCTCCAGATCCACGGCGACGGCAGCCGCGTCGTCGCTGCGGACGAGCTCGTAGCCCCCATCGCCGCCGCTCCGGGCCGCCGGCCGCCGCACGAGTCCGGCGACGCCCCTGCATTGGCCGCAGCAGCAGCGCCCATGAGCAACCCAGGCGAGGGAAGAAGAAGCGCCCCCAGCAGCGGAGCGGCAACACAGCTACAACTACAAGTGCGTGACGAGACGAGATGCGGCACGGAAGGCGCCCGCTCACCTGACAACTCACGCCCACCACTTGCCTGCCGGCTTCCGATCCTCCTCCTCCTGCCGACGACTCGCGGCGCGGCTAGTAGTAGTGCCTCTGGCTGATGATGCCAAGTGTTCTCGGTTCGCCGCCCTTCAGGCCTGCTTCACCGCAGCAGCGATCCGTGGCCGCCGCTGCTCTGCGCCTGATCGATCGCAGCTTTGTAGGGTCGCCGCGAGATATATTGGCGAACGGGATACTATACTATGTGCGATTGCGATATATATACGGGAAAAAAGCACCGGGCCGTGCGTGCGTCCTCCGGACTTGGGCACTTGGCCCGCCTTCGCCTCCGAATCCTGCACCGGCTTCCTCGTGACGGTTCCTGTGTGTGTGCCGTCTCGTGGTGGGCTGGCTACAATTGCTCACACGGCAGGGACACACACACGTCGCGCCGTCTGGGTCCTTCGATCACGTGACGAAACCCTCCTCTGTTTCGGCCGATCGATCGATGTCATCCGGGCCGTTGGATCCGAACGTTTCCGCGCTCGCCTCTCCGGCTCTCCGCGTTTTTTTTTTTTTTTGGTTGCAATGCAGTTAAAGGACTGTTCAAGATGTCGTTGTTGAAACGGATAGAAAGAGACGCCGCTGCCTGTGTACGCTGTTGTTGTGGCGAGGCCGGACCGCCGGAGTCCGGAGTCTCATCGTGCTCCCGATCCAATCCCACGCCATAGTACCGAATCCGTGCCAGTGTGTAACAAAGTGCTAGCAGTTCTCGGGATCTAATGTCATGACCATCATCATCACTCGCGTATGGGATGGAACTGGGACTGGGAGGCAGGAATCCCGACGGCACGTTCGCCAGTTGGTGTCTCTAAGCTGAGGCTGTGTGTGGTGGGCCTGAAAAGGTCACATGGAGGCCTGTTAGAGCTAAGATAAGTTGAGCCTGCCTAATATGCCAGGCCTTTGGGCTTCTACACCTGGGCCTAACAGTAGAGGGCTTGTGGGCTTCGAACCCAGCTGCACTTCACCCTGAGGGCTAACGAACCCACCCCCTACAAGAGGGAGAGAGAGATGGTGTACTGAAACGATGATTACAATACTCCGTAATAATTAAGAGCCTTTTACCTGTGTGCCATTAAGAAAGTTGCACCAGACCCTCATGCCACCCGAAAGTTTAAGCGCACCTGTATGCCATCGCCCATCTTTGTTTTTACCTCCAAGCCATTCCGTCAATCTTAGCTGGTAACGGTGTTAAACGACGGTGAGAAAAGACATAAATGCCCTCAGGCCTGACGTGTATTGTGATGTTCCTAGTTCATGAAAAATATTAGCAAACACAGCTAATAATTATATATGGATGTCCAAATCGTGCCAAAAAAATATTAGCAAACTGATCGTGCCCATTTGCTAAAAAATATTACCATTTGCTAAAAGAATATTAGCCAAAAAAAATATATAAAGCATGTCCAGATCATGTTCAGTTGTAAAAAAAAGCAAACTGATGCCCCCGGCTCCCTCTATATATCTATAGATGCATGAATTATTAGCAAACACAGCCAACATTTTTTATAAAAAACACTACAGCCTGCCGCTGCGTCACCCTTGCCCGAGCGCCTGCCCAGCCGCCGCGTCGCCCCTCGCCTGGGCGCTGCCGGTGCCAGCTGCCCGCTGCCACCCTCCTGTGGTGCGCGTTTGCGCGAGCGCCGCAGCTGGCCGACTGCTGCCTCCGTCCGCTGCTGCCCCTGGCCCCGTCGCCCCCTCGCCCCTGGCCAAGCCCCCGTCGCCCGCACCGCACGAGCGCTCGACGTCCCCTGCTCCCGTGACTTCCTTTGGCTAATATTATTTTTTTTTTTTGCTAATATAAAAAATGCATTGCTTTTTTTTTTTAACAACTGAACATAATTTGGACATGCTTCATACATTTTTTTGGCTAATATTCTTTTAGCAAACGGTAATTTTTTTTAGCAAATAGGCATGATCAGTTTGCTAATATTTTTTTGGGCGGACATCCATATATAATTGCTGACTGTGTTTGCTAATATTTTTTTCATGAACCAGGAGCATCACAGCATATGTCAGTCCTAAGGGTATTTATGTCTTTTCTCACTGTTGTTTAACACCGTTACCAGCTAAAATTGACGGAATGGCTTGGAGGTAAAAACAAAGATGGGCGATGGCATACAGGTGCGCTTCAACTTTCGGGTGGCATGAGGGTCTGGTGCAACTTTCTTAATGGCACACAGGTAAAAGGCTCAATAATTAAACATAAATTCAATCAGAAAGCAAATGGCAAAATAACATAGCATGCGTCTGCTAACACAAAAGAAAGTAACTACATTTACATCTCCACTAACCTGAATTCTCCAAAAATTCTGGTTCAGCTAGGGAGGGCGTAGAAATACCTTAATTGGGAGTTTGCTCATCAGTCGGTTGTTCTATATGTCGATCATTGTTATTGATTCCATTAGCATTTTCACCGTTCCCATAGCTAGAGATTCATCTCGGCTTAAAAAACCAATCATCATTCTTGATCTCTTCATCTTGAATTCTTGATGAAATGCTAAATTCCTAAATTGAAGGTAAAATTGAAAACAAAATTAACCAGAGTTAGAGTAACAATTGTTTTCTGATCGATATGTAAAACAGTGGAAGAGAAATAAATAAATGAGGGTGTTTGTTTGAAGAACTAAACTTTAATTCCTCTCCCATCCAATATTTCATACTAATTAGGAGTATTAATATGGACTAATTAAAAAATAATTATGTAGATTAAGACTAATTTGCGAAATAAATCTATTGAGTTAGTTTATGATGGGATAATATGGTGCTACAGTGCACATGTGCTAATATTAGATTAATTAGCGTTAATAAATTTGTCTCGTGAATTAGCCTTCATTTATGTAATTAGTTTTGTTATTACCTAATGTCTAATTCCTCTAAAAAGCTTTCCAATATCTAACGTAACAAGGACTAAACTTTAGCCCTAGGATCTAAACATACCCGCATAGTGTCATAGAGGATAATGGAGATCTAGATATACCTTGGGACCTCCCTACAATGGCTTGTAGGCTTGCTTTTTGCCTCGTACTTTGCCTCTGCGGGGGTTGCAGCTCTGCCCTATGCTCAGTTTTGTGCCTTTTGCCGACTTGCTATGTACGACGAGATGGGAGATGGAGATGAGAGTCGAGAGATGAGTTGCAAGCTCACAGCACACTATACACGGAGCCACATAGTTGAGTTGCATGGAGATGAGAGTCGAGAGATGAGTTGCAAGCTCACCACTATACACGGAGCCATATAGTTGAGTTGCATTCACAGAACGTGATAGCTCTACATTCCAGCAACCACTGCAACCCACTCATACAGCTCATAAGAGTTACTATACGCATGACTTGCAAAAAGTGCCAGCTAAAAATAGCTACGACAAATGTCATTCAGAAAAGTAGATAGATTAGAATTGATTTTCTTGATGGCTTAATTGAAAATGATTAAGGCATCCTATTAATATATGGGGCTATTGTGTTTTTACCTTTATTTTAAAGTCCAATTGTGATTTTACCCTAATTTTTGTCACCGTTGTGATTTTACCCCTACTTTGTAATTACGAAGCCTCAATTTGCCCATATTTAGTTAAAGGTGGGTAACGGTGTTAAATGGGCTAAGTAAAGACAACTTTGTCCTTCCAAAAATGCCTCTATTTTTTAGTATATTGTGAGTACATTTTCACAAGGGCAAAGTAGGGTTAAAATCACGATGTAGCACCTTGCTACATTGTGATTAGGCCGCTCGAGACCCGCAAGGCTCCTTCTTCCTCTCTGTTCCGCCCTCCCAGCTCCCTCCTCCACATTATATTCGCCTCCTCCACATCGGGTAGAAACCACTTAACCTGGCTGTCAATTCATCTTCTTCATGTTGTCCACGCCACCGCCACCCACGAACAAATGCTTTCCTGCTATCTCATCGATGCTGTTGCTATCGGCACGGGCCTCCGCCTCCTTCAGGTCATCCAGGTCCGGCGACCATGACCAGCCGTCGCTTCTACTCCAACGACGGCGGCAAATTGCACGACACTCGCTGCTGCTGCCCCGGCGGTTCTCTGGTGTGTGAACTACTTCCTTCCCGCGGCGCCGTCTTGCGGGCATGCCAGCATGACGTCGCCGGCAGACCAGTGTTCGTGATGGGCAGGCACAACAAGACAACATCGCATTCTGGGCCGCCATGGACGCACGTCTCGTTGCGCGCACTCGCGATGGAGCAGGAGTCTGGCTGTCCGAGATGCATCTCCATGGGCTCCAGCAGCTCTAATGACTAAAAAATCAGGCGCCTGAGACGCATCCGGGGGGTGGAGGGAACCAGTGGGGACGTTGGAGAAGACGACCTTGGGACCAGTGTATCGGACCATGGAACCCGTGGTACTCGTGGATTCAAAACCATAGCTGAGCAGCGTCTGTGGATTTGACTGGTTTTTACCCAGAAACCGGCTAAACCGGACCGAGTGACTCCTTTCTCCGTCCCCACCGTGAAGACACGGGCCAGGGCCCAGCCCAGCCTGCTATCCAAACCGTACTCATCAGGCTGGTCCGGCCCAAAAAACACGGTGTACCGTGCCAGCCCAACCTCTAACCGGGCCTGTAACGGGACATCCATAGTGGACGACTTGAGATAGTCGGACTCGAAACTGAAACAGATGCCCCCGCTGAAATACCGGGCTAAACGTCGGAGCCTCCCCGCGCGCCCGTCCATCCCACCGCATTGCACGGCGGCCCCCGGCCCCCGGCCCGCGCCGCGACGCAGCCACGGGATGCGTCCCAGTCCACAAACGCAGACCCCCCCCATTCGGATAGGCCCCGCCGCACCGGCAGGCGAGCTCCCCGCCCCGACCCCGACCGGCGAAGAACACCCCGCGCGCGGTGGCGTGCGGTCGGAGCGGTGGAATCGAAGCCCCCCCCCCTGAAAAAAATAATCCCTTTCTTCGCCTCTCGCACCGCATCGCGTCTCCGATCATCCGCCGCCGCGCCGGTTCCCCCACCCTCTCCACCTTCCTTACGTGCCGCTGCCGCCTCCACTTCCTCAGTTCCCCCTCCCACTCACTCGATTCTCGATCCCAAGCAGTGGCGCACGGCGCAAGCGCAACTAACCGATGCCATTTTTCTGTTCGATTGCGTGCCGCTTTACAGCGACGCCTCGGAGCAGGTAGGAGAAGCCTATAATTGAAAGAAGCATCCGATCAACCACCGAACTGATCGAAGGGGAGGGAAAAAGGACAATTTTTTCGGACGACGATGGAGACGTGCTGCTGCTCGTCCTCATCGGCGCCGTCGGCGTGCATCCTCGCCGCCGCGCCGGACGCGGCCCTCCGCCGCCGCATCCCCGCGGCGGCGGCGGGCGGGAGGACGCCGCCGGCGCGCCCGCTCCGCGCGTCCGCGGTGATGCTGGCCGCCGCCGTCCCGCGGCGGCGGCGCGGACCGGGCGTCGTCAGGGCGGTGTTCGAGCGGTTCACGGAGCGGGCGGTGAAGGCGGTGGTGTTCTCGCAGCGGGAGGCGCGCGGGATGGGGGACGAGACCGTCGCGCCGCACCACCTGCTGCTGGGCCTCGTCGCCGAGGACCGGACCCTCGTGGGGTTCCTCGGCTCCGGCCTCCGCGTCGAGCGCGCGCGAGAGGCGTGCCGCGACGCCCTGGGTAAGCCCGGGCCCGCGCAGCCGGCCACCGGGATGGCCACGGACGTGCCGTTCTCGGCTGCCAGCAAGCGCGTCTTCGAGGCCGCCGTCGAGTTCTCCAGGAACATGGGCTGCAACTTCATCTCGCCGGAGCACATTGCTCTCGGCCTCTTCGACCTGGACGATCCCACCACCAACAGAATCCTGAAGAGGTTGGTGCTGATCTTCTGTACCATATTACTCTCCAATCTCCATTAAGAATCTGTCTGATGTTTTCCATCGTTTTTGGTCAATGGTATATTTATCATGGTAATATATGGCTAATTAGCAACAAGACACCAACCTTTTCAGTGCCTAATAACTTAATATGTAAGCAAACAACCTCCTTTGGAATGTGACAGCAAATGCATTTAGTTACTTACAACTAGAGCAATCAGGTAATAAGCTCTATAGACAACAAGCAATATAGCAAACTCAGCAGTCTGGCAGCTGTAAATGTAATAGCTATCAACAACCAGTAGCAACTGCTGGATGCAGTTGATGGTCAGACTCTCGAGAGAAACTTGCGTTCATTGTAGAGAAGTAGATAAAAATTCCCCATTTTTCTTTTTATTGTTAGTGTGATTTATTGGTCCCATCTGTTGCAGCTTAGGAGCAGATCCAATTCAGCTAGCAAAGCAGGCACTTAACCGAGTTCAAGGAGAGCTTGCCAAGGATGGCAGGGAGCCTGTGGGGTTATCTTCTTTCAAAGTACGAGAGAAGTCTGCCGCGGGAGTTGGCAAGTCTGCAATTGTCAAATATTCAAATAGAAAGAAAGGTCAGAGATTGAGCTGCTTTATTGGAGTTTATTCCACTATTCTTGATGTTAGATCTCATTGTATAGATCGAATTGTTTTATTTGTCATTTCAGAGAAGAGTGCACTAGCTCAATTTTGTGTGGATTTGA
This sequence comes from Chrysopogon serrulatus, assembly GCA_015844335.1. Taxonomy (NCBI): domain Eukaryota; kingdom Viridiplantae; phylum Streptophyta; class Magnoliopsida; order Poales; family Poaceae; genus Chrysopogon; species Chrysopogon serrulatus. The sequence goes on from JADLZL010004288.1 coordinate 42,430, forward strand.
CCATGCGAGCAAGTGGAGGATTAATTGATCCTGTTATTGGACGCAAGGAGGAGATTGAAAGAGTAGTTCAGATTATATGCCGGCGAACAAAGAACAATCCAATTCTGTTGGGTGAAGCAGGTGTTGGTAAAACAGCTATTGCTGAGGGCCTGGCTCTTAAAATTGCTGAAGGAGATGTTCCTATTTTCCTTGTGGTAAGATCCAGTGATGGACAACCAGAATCCCACTCATGTCATAAAGTATTGAGCAACAACTGGGGTTAATAGTTACTACTCACGTGCATTATTTTACAGGGAAAACGTATATTATCATTGGATGTTGCTCTCCTTATGGCTGGTGCAAAAGAAAGGGGTGAACTGGAAGCCAGGATTACTAGTTTACTTCGGGAAGTGCGCAAAGCAGGTCATCTGGCTTTTCCAATATAAACTGCTGGATGTTGATTTCTTTTCTCTTGATATGCAATCTTTAATTAGCTCGCTAATTTCATGTAGGTGATGTTATGCTATTCATCGATGAGGTCCATACTCTTATTGGATCTGGAATTGCTGGAAGAGGAAGTAAAGGAGCTGGCCTTGATATTGCCAATTTGCTGAAGCCTGCACTCGCTAGAGGTGAATTGCAGGTATGGACTTTACGATATCCAGCTTACTCTATATTGCCCTTCATGCTTTGCACTTAATGCACAATACTTCCCATATTGACAATATTGATTCCTGCACTGCATCATTTTACTTGCTGTCTAGATGTGTGGTTTGTTATATTGCCCTAATTTTTACCTAAACAATATGTAATATGATTTTGTTAGCTGTATTTTCCAAACAGAATATCATGCACTATTTGTACATTAGATATTTCCCTAGAATCATGAATTTCTGTACTAGAGACCTATTGATTGCATAGCTTCTGGCAATGAAGGTTTACTTTTTGAGAGAGAGAATATCAATGTGGAATTGTGAAGGACAGTTTGTGGTTAGAATAGTGGTTCTTTGTGTTTAGGGTAGACATTTGGTTGGACTGAACCGATCAATTCAGTTCTTCGGTTTTCCTGAAATATCATGACCTAGAAAATCGCTCTTGGTTATGATCGAACTACCCAGCCATTGTCAACTTAGGTTCCCACAGACAAGAAAAAGGAAAGAAAGAAAGCATGAAAAAATCACATGCACGCTGGCTAGCACAACTCGTTGGGGCTGCTGCACCCGCTACCCGACTGCTGGTCGCCTGGAGAGCCACCAGGACCCATCCACTGACCACTGCCTGACCGCTGCACTGCCTTCAGGATCTGCTCCACCGCTGTTCCCGGCTGGAGAGCAAACAAGGTCAGGATCCACTGCCACCAGGGCTCTTGATAGTCTCTGATCATGCACCCACAGATCCAAGCTGAGAGGGAGGATGTAAGGGTTGGAGAGCCGGACTGCCAGAGGAGGCGTGGCTGCACAGGGTAGAGCGTAGAGGCTCTCGGCTGCTGGGCATGGGAACAGGCGAGGCAGGTGCAGCGCTTGCTGCCTGGGGGCTGGGGATAGCGTGGGGATGTGGGAGGTTCTAGGGGTAGTATTGGGCCGGTTTGCTTACTGTGCTGATTTACTTTGGGCCTCGTTTGTTTGTCTTTTTTATTGTTGTTGTTGGTGGCAAATTGGTTACCCGAGGCTATGAACCGAAATACCTGGACAAAGTTTGGTCACCTGAAACTCAAAACCTAATTGAGTTCCAAAAAATTCAATTTCGGTCCCGGTAATTTGGTTCAGTCTTTGGTCATGGGTTAATTGTACCCACCAATATTATATTGCTCTTGTTATACTGTTTAGTGTATGCTTTGTCACTTGAGTGAGATTCGATCTATACGAAAGCTACATATGCTTGAGATAAAACAGGTTTTCCAATCTATGATAGAATATTAAGTGTTTCATGCGCCACCCAGCTGCCTGAGATTTGTTTTCTTTCCCCGTGGTTATTCTTGTCTTTGCTCACAGTGCATTGCGTCGACAACTCTTGATGAACACCGTTTGCATTTTGAGAAGGATAAGGCTTTGGCCCGCAGATTCCAGCCAGTATTTATCAATGAGCCTAGCCAGGTCAAATTTCTCTTCCAAAAGCCACTTGTTAAGGGTTGGTGTCAATTTTCTCATATTAATTTGCTACATACTTCTGCAGGAGGATGCCGTCAAGATATTGCTTGGTCTGCGTGAGAAATATGAGACTTACCATAAATGCAAATACACTTTAGAAGGGATCAATGCAGCAGTTTACTTGTCAGCAAGATACATCCCTGACAGACATCTTCCTGATAAGGCTATTGATTTGATTGATGAAGCTGGGAGTAGAGCTCGGATGGAATCATTTAAAAGGAAGAAGGAAGAACAATGCTCTATTCTCTCCAAATCACCAGACGAATATTGGCAAGAGATTAGAGCTGTTCAGAGCATGCATGAAGTGGTAATACAATTGTCATGGTAGAGCAGTTGCAACTTGCTAATGTTCCATATACTGGTGGATGTTTATATTTTACTGTACATCACATTTCAGGCACTGACTAACAGGTTGAAGTATTCTCTAGATGAGAATGACAAAGAGGATGGTGTTAGTATTGAAGTCATAGGTGACAACAAGATTGCTTTGCCATCGATGCCTCCAACTTCAGTGGATGAGTAGGTTCCCTCATGTAATCATGTCATACAAATTAGGCTTCAGATCCTGCAACTTAGAACCATATAACTTATGGTCACTCTTAACATGCAGACCTATTCTGGTTGATTCAGAGGAAATTGCAAGAGTCACATCATTGTGGTCAGGGATACCAGTCCAGAAGTTGACTGCAGATGAAACAAAGCTTCTAGTTGGACTAGATGATGAGCTTAGAAAGCGGGTCATAGGTCAAGACGATGCTGTTGTGGCCATATCTAGAGCTGTGAAGAGATCGCGTGTTGGCCTGAATGATCCTGACAGACCTATTGCAACACTACTTTTCTGTGGTCCAACTGGAGTTGGAAAAACTGAACTCACAAAAGCACTAGCAGCGAGTTATTTCGGATCTGTGGGTTATGCCTTACTTCTCACATCATTCTCTTGTTATTTATATGTATGTATTACATGTTGCATGGATCGTGTCTTGAAAAAGTATTCTTCCATTTGCAGGAATCAGCTATGGTTAGGTTAGATATGAGTGAATATATGGAGAGGCATACTGTGAGCAAGCTGATAGGCTCTCCTCCTGGGTACATGGGATTCGGTGAAGGTGGAACTTTGACTGAAGCAGTCCGGAGAAAACCATTCACTGTAGTCTTGCTTGATGAGATAGAGAAAGCTCATCCAGATATTTTCAACATTCTTCTCCAAGTATTTGAAGATGGACACCTGACGGACTCACAAGTACTTGTTCCTGACATCCGCCATTATATTTTTTGTGCAAGTCTTTTCAGATCTTAGAGGGTTATACTAGCCAAATCATGCACCTAGAGGGTTATACTAACCGCTCACTAAGATGATTCCTATACTTGTATTGTTTTCTACCTTGCTAATGCCTGTGGGGAAATGAATTTGCTGACTCTAAAGATAGAAATATATTTATCTAAGTTATTTAATACAAGCAACTTGTTTCGCGGCCCTATCCTCTGTGGTCTGATAGCGATGTGCATCATTGAACTTTTGCATTAACTACAGGGACGCAGAGTTTCCTTCAAGAATACGTTGATTGTCATGACATCAAATGTTGGTTCTACATCAATCTCAAGCGGAAGGAGGAGTATAGGTTTCTCGACACAAAAGGATACAGAGGAAACCACTTATGCTGCGATGAAATCCCTTGTGATGGAAGAGCTGAAGGCATTTTTCCGGCCTGAATTGCTCAATAGATTGGATGAAGTGGTTGTTTTCCGTCCTCTTGAAAGGACTCAGGTCTGTGGTTACACTTACTGTTTTGTTGATATTATGGTTTTGAATATCATATCACTCATTCATGGGAAGCAGGAACAAAATATGTTAGCTTGATACAATCCGCTTGCACCTAGAATAAATGTGCACCATTTTTTTTTACATGTGTAGTTCAAATGAGACATACTCCCAACATTTTGCAGATGATGGCTATTCTCAACCTAATTCTACAAGAAGTCAAGAGTAGGCTTCTAGCCCTTGGGATTGGCCTAGAGATATCAGATTCAATGAAGAACCTGATTTCTCAGCAAGGGTATGACAGAAGCTATGGCGCACGGCCACTTAGAAGAGCCGTTACTCAGCTGGTTGAGGATGTTATCAGTGAAGCAATTCTCTTTGGACAGTTCAAGCCTGGTGACACAATATTGATGGACACTGATGCCACAGGGAAGCCTTGCTTGAGCCGGCTGAATGATCAGACCATCCAAATGTCTGACCCCGCTCCAACAATTTGAACATCCCAGCACCCTGTGTATATAATAGCAGCTTACATTTATTTCGTACATAGGATCCCCATCTCAGCCTGTACATAACCTTCCCGTTGTTGATTTCTCTCCACAACATTATGATGTAAGTCTGGTCCTTAAAGCCAATTGTACATAATTTTATCATTATTATATCATTAAAAAGGCCTACATTATTGACATTGGACAGGTGACGGTAAATATAATTTTGTATACTCCAACATGTCGACCTAGCTGATGAATCTGATTATTGAAATTAAATTTAAATATGCTCAGTTGGATGTTAGCTAAACAACATACATTTAACTGTTGTTTAGACCCCTTTGGAACGAAGGAAATTTTTCCATATGACTCCTTGGAAAAAAAAAAAGAACTGAAACCCTACGTTATTCTTAGATTCCTATGGGATGCATGGAATTTCTGTATCTTTCATGTGATGCATCTCAAGGCTACATTAGAAACTTAACTGCATTTTTGAATTTTCCGGTTTCTTACAACTCCAATATGTGGTTCTTATATCCCTACATTCAGAGAATCACATCTGGTGCAGAAACTGATCAATCCATTTGAAATTCCAACATGTGTGCTTATATATAAAATCAGGGCGCAGAGCCTTGTGCTGGACACAGCTTCGCAAAGGGCTGAACAATACAGAACAGAACCAAACCGCCATCCAGAAGCCAAATAAAATGTATGAATTGCAGTTTCCCTTTGATTGACATGCTCTAAACTAGTAGTAAAATCTTGATTGATCAGCATAAAACCTTTGAGATTACAAAATTTTCATTCCAAGAACAGTGACTTGTAAACACATCAACGCAGAAAGATGCGTGCATAATGACTAGAAAACATATATTAGGTCACTGAATAGCTAAATTAAACTGCTCTCCTGGCCTAATTTCTGCAACTCGAAGGGAAAAAAAAACTGACACCGTGAAGCAGTGCCGATCACTTAATTTGCTCTTGTCAACTCTGGATCTCTGCAAAAATGTATAAAAAGGAGATCAAGAAAAGAAAAACACTAAATGCTAGAAAACCAGGTTTTCTTTTTTTCCCCCCTTTTTCTTTGGTCAATCATTCCATACCTTTTAATGTGATCAAGTATGAGGAGTCTGGGACCAGGAGGAATCTTCACATCTCTGAGTGCACTGGCATGATAAACATGTATTTCCAATAAGCACAGGTGATAGTTTTGTTTACCCACAAATTGTTTTTCTGAGTCAAGTGGGAGAGACTATATGGACCAAATAATAATAAACCGCATAAATTCTAGAAACTGTGGCACTAGCTGAAAAAGGACCCTAGATAAATAGCACAAACCTCAGGTTCCATTCAAATTACCTGGTAATTTCACATCTTGTCACAGCTCAGAATACTATAATTTAAGGGGAAAACATTTACCTGTCCGTAAGGAGGGCCAAGGTTTGATCAGTCAGGAGACCCTTCTTGAAGTTTTTCTCATAGTTCTGAAGGCCTAACTTTTGCAGCATGCTTCTTCCACGAGAATAGTATGTATCTTCACTCTGTGGCTTTGAAAACTTCTGACCGATCTACAAAACAGAATAAATTGGCAATGGTTGGAATGAACAACTCGAGAGTCGGGTGACAGTATAAAAAGCAGAAATTTTGCTGCAGTACTACACAGGATACAGAAGCCAAGGACTGATAACATTTCCGACATGGAGGAAACAGCACCGACAAGATAAAACTTAATGAGCAATGAAACAACTTCCATCAGCAATAGACATTCCCAGATTCTTACCATGAAAAAACCACCTTGAAATACAGCAAAAGCAACACCAGTTGTAATTGCATTAGCTACTGGATTTGGTGTCCCCATTCCACTCACGATGGAAAATAGAGCCCCAGAACCAAAAGCTGCTGCCATGCTACATGCAAAAGAGAAATCCTCAATCATGTAAAGCAAAAAGTGATCTATAACTGAGGTAGACATCTAAACAAACCTGTTGAACATAACTGCAACAACACAATTTGAGCACAACGAGTTCAAATGGAATCAAATGTGCAATCTAGTATATTTTTCTTGAAAAAAGTTAAAAAAAAACTCCTAAATTTAATTATTATAAGCTACTTGTCATTGACTACTGGAGGCAGGGAAAATATAAACATCTACAGAAATAAGGTGTGTACTGTACAACATACATCAAGGCTCTCATGGGACCTGCAACTATTCTTTTTGATAGAGGGAACTTACAAATATTAACAGAACAGAAAATTAAACAGAACCCAGAAACCCTTACCTGCCCTGGACATCCTCCACTCCTCTTATTCTCCTCATGACACAAGATATGCCTGCATTCGCACCAGTCATGACTGCAAAGTTTCGTGCTTGCACCAGGGGTCCACCCGCTAAAGCCTATAATTCAAATTTAAGCATTAAATAAATTGTTTAAAGGAAGTGGGAGGTATTTTCCTTTTCGTCTGTCCTAGATGTATGACAATTGCATTTAGAAGCGATAGCCGATGTGTGCAAAGTAAAAGGGATCCTCTGGGACACTTTGGCTTAAATCGAAAGAAGAGAATTTGCTTTTTGTCCTTAAAGAAAAATGCCATCACATGCATAGAAAAAAGAAGATATCTTGCTTTTGTTCTTGAATAAAGACCTAAAGTTTGCTTGCTTCCGGGGCAAACTAAAAATCTATCATCTCGACAAAAAGATGTCATAAATCCCGTTCGTATTTCGTATCAGATATTATCAGCGCCCTATTACATATAAACAACTCCCAATTTCTTAAGATTCTAAACAAATTCATAATAACATTAGTTAAAACGATGAGTCTCGGTATCGCAGTTCAGACATCCATTGCCCCCCAAACACTTCACATCAAAGCCAATTTTGTAGAAGTCATAATATTCACTGCGAAATGGTTGCGCATAGGGACCGGGCCAGTACCTGCGCTTGTTTGAAGGAGGCCAAGGCCTTGGGGTCGGCCCCAGGCGGCGGTGTCGGCACGGGGAACGCGGCCCCGCCGTCGGGCGCGAGCGTGCCCATGAGCCCGCCGAGCGCGGCGCCCTGCACGGCCCCGGCCGCCGTGACCGCGGCGGCCTCTATGTGGGTGGGCTGCTTCGCTAGCCACGCCCGCACGCCGGCCTCCAGCGACCTGACGCGGCCGGTCCACTCCGCCAGCGGATTGGCCATGCCCATGCCCCGCGCCGCTGCCACCTGCGATGATGAGGATGCCATCACCGTCAGCGGCCGTCGCTTCTGGTCCGCCCTTTCCATCTAGCCGACCAAGAACTCTCGCCGCCTCACTCCGGTGGTTCGAGGCGGTTGTCAAGGGGGTGAGGGTTCTGAGGGAAAGGGAATGCTGCGTTATCCCCTCGTGGCTCCTGCCCTTGGATGCTCCGCACCTTTGTAGAGGGAGGGAGGGAGGGAGGTGAGGAGGGCGTTGCGAGCCCGTCGGCCTCGGCTGAATTGACTCGCGCTCGAGCTTGTTCCGTTGTCAGTTGTCACTTCCACCAAACCATCCTCCAAGTCGCGAGTGTGGATCACATGGGCCGGTTTGTATGGGCCGGTGAGTCATGGCCGTGTGTTCAGACGGAGAACTAAACAACAGCCCTTCACTAGTGGTCAAACAAAACGCAAATTCTAACGGCTCTCGGTCGACCGCGCGACCTCAACGCGAGTAGTCTTCTCCCACCAAACACTTCGGGTGTGATGGCAGATGAGATAAATAGCCCAATTAAACTTTCAACAAGATCAGAAACATTAGACAAAGTTAAAAGAGATGACACTAATAGTCACTATTTGGCCTATGCAATACAATGCAAGCCCCTATACAAATCTAGTTGCAAGAACAAGAATTAAGCACTACACACAACTAATCAACTAGAGGCTCTACTAAAACAACAACTAGAGAGCTAGAGCTACCAAGCAACAATGAAATTACAAGTGTTGAAAATGCAAACCAATGACACAAGTGACGCAATTTTTTTTGTCCTGAGGTTCGGCTACTTGCCAGCAACCTAGGTCCCTTTTGAGGTGGATCTCAAGTTTCCCACTTCACTTAGAATGTCGGTAGAACATTAGGAACCTCTCTAAACCTCGATTTGATTTCCCTATAGTTCCTCTTGACGAATCTCTCACGGGAAAGAGCACAAAGCGCCTCACAATAGCCAAAGACCAGAGACACAAATAATCACCAAGATTTTCTCCACGGTGTAGCACAAGCACCAAGCCAGCTAGGTGATGACAATCACCAAGAATAAAAAGAAATTCTCAACCATAAAGATTACCTAGTGCAAATAGATGCAATCATCAAATGCACAAACTAGGGTTTCCCAAACCTCTCTCACAAATGAGCTCCAAGTTAAGAGGAAACGGAATGGGTGTTCCTCATGCTCTCAACATCAACACTTAGAACTCACAATCTCTTACTTGAATCAAGCACAAAACTTTGTGATAGAGAGGACAAGACAGGAGAGAGCTTGTTCTTTAGTTTTGGATCTCAAAATGGGCAGGGGTGTGAGGGACAAAGGGGGAATATACACTTGAAAGCAACTACACTCGCAGCTAATTGTTGTGGCGTTTCTACTCCCGCCTTAGAATTTTCAAGCAGGTTTTGGATCTTTTTTGAGGTGGCTCAGAAATTTTGGAGCGTCCACTCACAACCAACAGTCAAAACCCTAGTCAGCCCGTGTGCACGACCTGCCTTGGAATTTTTGGGTAGGGTTTAGAAATTCTAAGCCATAAACCGTAAGCTGACCAGCTGACCAGTACATAGTGGTTGGAAATTTCCATAGAAATTCTGATCCTCTCGGAAATTTTGAGCATTACTGAAACAACATGCCAAACTTTATTTTCATAGCCTTTTCAAATGAGCTCATCTCCACCAAGTGTTCAAACATATCAAGTGTGTGAGTTAGCACTTTTCAATCATTTTAAAAGACTTGCATTACCATGTCACTAAGCCCAAGGCAAATGCTCACATGACTCACACTTAGTGGCACTAGATGATCATTGCAACTAATGGTTTCTCCTATTAGTAGTATGACCACCTATCCTAAATCCAACCATGCAGCCTAATGCACCTTGGTTGGCAAAAGTAAAGCCCTATCAAATACCTTTGTCTTGTGGCTTGCTTATGCTCCATATTCTCCCCATTTGATGAACCACTGCATGTGTGTGATCATGATATCCATCTCCATCACCTCCTATGTCTTGTTCATCATAAACAAGTGGACTCTAGCCAAACATACTCTATGAAAGTATTAGTCCACCATGGTTGGTACTCAATTATCAAAACTAAATAAGGAGCTTTTGGATTTAGGGTTCTAGATTTTAGGAGGCTCTATCTCTAGCAGCTATAGAAGGAGCTTTTGGGGGGTTGCGGCTTTGACATTGAGGTGGAGGCGAGAGAGACGGTGGCGGGCTAGGGCAACGAGGGCGCCGCCTGGCCAGGTGGCGAGAGATGATGGTTGGGTGGGGTTATCCATGGGGTTGTCACGACGGATCTCAACAGCAGCTGCCCAGTGATTAGGGGAGGGATTGGTTAGAGGCGAGTGGCATAGTAAGGCGGCGGGGAGCCGATGGCCGTTAGTTGTGGAACTCGAGGTCGGATGCAGGGTGGGGGCAAGGACGACGCCGGTAAGGACGTCGTGGCGGAGCTCACCGTGAGAGCGTGGGTTTATGGACTAGTTGCATAATTAGGTCCTAAATTATCCTGCCTTCCCCAAATTTATTCTGCATGAGGCAGACAACATGCAACACGGATACAACATGGTTAACGGAGTCGACATGCATGCGCATAAGAGCAACTTCGGCAATGCCCCCTGAAATAAGGTCCTTACTTGAGATTTGAGGGATTTTCCTTCTTTTAGGATTCTATTTTCCTAGCTTGTGTCTGAAAGGGATTCTACACCACCAGGAGAAGGCCATACCAAGACGCAATGCCAGAGGAGGAGCTTGTTCCCGGATGGAAACTGCACCAAGAGCAAAGTCGAACCAGGTTGGGGAGCAAGGTCAATGGAAGATGGGCCAAGTTGGGGGTGGAGGGTGCGCCAGGACTATTGAGAGGGAAGGAACACACATTAAGGTGTTTGCCGGGGAGGAGGGGATGTGTGGAGAGAAGGGATGCACTACGAAAGGATGGCCGTGCTAGAAGAAAACATGTCGAGAGGGTGCTCACAAAGAGGCTCAAAGAATAAGGAGATGCTTAGGTGAAATCAGAAGATAGTGTGGAAAGGAAAATATGAAAACAGAAAAGTAGGGTACCTCCCGAGCGGCAGAAATGAGTGCTTGAACAGGGATTTAAGGAGCAACTGTTTTACAGGTCTAAATAGGGGCTTATTGCAGGAGTAGGGTTTTTTTACTAGCCCTAAAAATAAGGTAAGGGCCTGCCTGAATAGTAACCTTGCAGTTGGGGCTAAGAGGTACACTGTTTATAGAAAGTTCAGAACGGGACCAAAGAAAGCGGGGTTCTGCACCATGCGGCACAGGGCGCTCAGGATACAAATCAATACGTCTCTTCGAAAAACATGAAACTGAGATCGATCGGGAAGAGATCTCTGGTGCCGAGCAATCACAGAGCACAACAACACACTCCGAGCAATCACAGAGATCTCTATGACTCTGTCAAGCACTCAAGCTCAGTCTTTGAAGATCCCAAAGGAGGGGTTGACGATGGAGTAGCCCCCGTCGAGGACCAAGTTGTGCCCACTGACGTACTGCGCGTCGTCGCTGGCGAGGTAGAGAACGGCGGCGGCAATGTCCGCCACTTGCAGGCGCGCGCCCTTGAGGTTTGCGACAGCCTCCATGGCCTGGTAGAACGCCTCCCCCTCCAGCCCGACGTACCCCGTGGCGAGCGGCGTGGGGGTCGCAGCAGGCGAGACGCAGTTGACCCGGATCCCGTGGCGCCCCAGCTCCGCCGCGGAGTTCACCGTGAGCCCCACGAGCCCGCGCTTGGCGCACGTGTACGCGTGCGACGCGGCACCGGCCACCACGCCCGCCAGGCTGGACGTGCCGATGATGCAGCCACCGCGGCCGGCGGCCACCATGACGCGCGCCGCGTGCTTGGTGCCCAGGAACGGGCCGACGAGGTTGACGGACAGCACGCGCTCGAAGTCCTCCTTGGTGCTCTCCAGGATGTTGTGGCACGCCGCGCCGCCGATGCCGGCGTTGTTGAACATGATGTCCAGCGCGCCGAAGCGTGCCACGGCGTGGTCCACTGCCGCCGCGACGTCTTCCTCGACGGTGACGTCGCAGTGCACGTAGCTGGCGGCGTCGGCGCCCAGCTCGGCGCAGAGGCGGGCGCCCGGCTCGTCCTGGATGTCCGCCACCACGACGCGCGCGCCGTGCTTCACGAAGAGCCGCGCCGTGCACTCCCCGATGCCGCTCGCCCCGCCGGTGATCACCGCCACCTTGCCCTCCAGCCTGCGCGCACGTTCGTCGCAACAAATTGGCCACCCATCACGTATTAATATAAGACAAGCAAAAGCTTACAAATTGGACAAAAATTCGCCGGATGATCGAATCCAATCAGCATGGCAGGGATAAAAATGAAGGTAACTAGCTAGTGTTCTTACTTCCTTGCAGCAGGAGGAACTTGATCGGAGCTGGCTGCCATGGCCCTACCCTCTGAAGTCTGCTCAGCTGCGAGGACGAGGGTCTAGTTTCTACGACTTCGTTTGCACACTGGCAGGGAGAAACGTTGGGAGTAGCTGATGTTTTTTATACTGAGATGCTGCTGTGCAGTGCAGACGTTGAGCAAGGCGGGCATTTAAAATTAACAAGTTTGTAATGTAACGCCATTGTTTTGTCGACGGGCATCTCCTAGTGTCAGATGCTCCTCGATTGCATAGGGCAAAGCCATTGTCGGGTCGCGAGAGCTGCGAAGTGGTGGCTATCGTTCTAGGATTCAGCTCCGGATCGGCGAGTGGCGAGGGAGAGCCCCGCCACATGCTTGTCGTTTCCTCCGAAGCCGGCTGGCGCACAAGTGTTTTTAAAGGCAGTAGATTGGCCGATAATGCTACGATATTATCTGTTGCCTTCGTCGATGGATCAATGGACTTACGTGTCGAGCCTCCATTGTTGGGCACTCTTTTTTTTTTTAAACCAGTGTTTTGGGTACTGTTGAGGTCGGCGTCAAATGCGCGCATAGTGTGGCGGCAGCGGACGGCGCTGTTTTTTTATTGCTAGACGTAGCAAGAAGTTCTCTGTCGATGGAAGGAAGGGGAAGATGGAGAGGAATTGGGTGGCTCAACATGGAGAAAAAAAAAGAATCAAAATGAAGAGACGGGTGCCTTAACAGAAAAATTCAGCCTTGGACTTTGTGGGTTCTTTTTGGCGATATCAGATGGGTCAGCCCAGTCCACTCTAGAAAATGGGCTAGTAGACGAGAAAGCTAGACTTCAATTAATAAAATTTTTGTTTCTCTCTTCAACTTCTTCTTTGAAAATTGACTTGTGTTGGCTCCATGTGATGGTTCTGGAGTTAGGGCCTTGTTTTGATGCTACAGTATTTAAAAGCCATGATATTAAGAAAATATAGTTTCAGAATCCATAAATACACAAAACCATAGTTTAGTAAAAAAATGAACAAGTCTAGAGTTCTAGGCTCTAATACTACATTTTCAAAACCATAGAGTCTATGGTACTACAGTATTTTGAAGTGATTATGGACCGTTAATTTAGATGTTAATTATCACATATTGTAAAATATATGTGTATCTATTCGCTCATTTTGAAATATATAAATATCTCCTAATTAGATATTATCACTTGTTTTTTAGAATGTGATGTGACATACATATATGCATGATCCATATGCATGTATGTGTGTTTGGAGAGAGAGGAATAATGTGCATAAATGATTAAGATATGTATCTTTTTTTCTCATAACAAAAAAGATTTGAAAAAAAAAAAAACAGGGGATTGCTGGTCTTACCAACATCTCCCCTAGAAATATGTTTGTAGGGTTGATGGCTCATCTATGGAAATGCTCGATTTTAGAAGTCCGTTTCTTGCCTCTAGAAATTATTTATGTTGTAGTGATTGTATGGTGTCCTAAAATCAAAAGTATTTTGTTTCTAAAACTCTAAAAATATCTTGCATCCAAATCTAGCCTGAATTTTCTTCGTGTTCTTCAGTTTTTTTATTCTATAAGACTAAAATTTTAGATGTGATTTTGGGGTCGCCAAAGGCTAGCGATGATCAAGTGGCTTGATGAAGAACAATGGAGGAACTTCATGTAGTGGACAATGATACATAATGATCAAAGGTATCGTGGTTGGATACACATACTAATGATCATTGTTTATCATCTGGTAAAGATGAGATTAAATGCTTGTAAATCATCACCGACAAAGAAAAGAAATAGAATGCGCAAGGTAAAGATATATTTTACCTGACTAGTTGGCTGTTTGATCCTTACAATACATGCTTAAAGGGTCTTGCATGCTATTATGTGAGAACATGTTCTGGTGGGTCTTGCATGTTATTATGTGAGACCATATTTTAATGAGTTGTACATGTGAAACTGTTTAGCTAACTGGGTTACCAAAACGGCTTTAGCTCTATCGATGTGGTTGCCCATGAAGCTGAAGAAAAACAACTTAAATAGTAAAGTGTAGCAATGCCAAACCGAGGGGGGGGGGGGGTGTGTTGGTGTTGAAGTACTGATCAGATACAGCGGGCTTCTTTACCATGCGACATAGGGAGCTCACGGATACAACAAATCAATGCCTCTCTTCGAAAAGCATGGAAGTGCCGAGCAATCACAGAGCACAACACACTGCTGAGCGATCACCAGAGATCTTTGTGACTCTGTCAAGCACTCAAGTTCAGTCTTCGAAGATCCCAAAGGACGGATTGACTTTGGAGAATCCCCCGTCGAGGAGCAGGTTGTGCCCGCTAATGTACCGTGCGTCGTCGCTGGCGAGGTAGAGCACGGCGGCGGCAACGTCCGCCACCCGCAGGCACACGCCCTTTAGGTTGGAGCCGGCCTCCATGGCTTGCTCGAACGCCTCCCCCTCCAGTCCCACGTACGCCATGGCGAGAGGCGTGGCGGCCGCGGCGGGTGAGACGCAGTTGACCCGGATACCATGGCGCCCCAGCTCCGCCGCGGCGTTTTCCGTGAGTGCCACGAGCCCGCGCTTGGCGCACGTGTAGGCGTACGAGCCGACGCCGGCCACCACGGCCGCCAGGCTGGACGTGCCGATGATGCAGCCACCGCGGCCGGCGGGCACCATGACCCGCGCCGCGTGCTTGGTGCCCAGGAACGGGCCGACGAGGTTGACGGACAGCACGCGCTCGAAGTTCTCCTTGGTGCTCTTCCTGATGGTGTGGCATGCCTCGCCGCAGATGCCGGCGTTGTTGAACATGATGTCCAGCGCACCGAAGCGGGCCACGGCGTGGTCCACGGCCGCCGCGACGTCGTCCTCGACGCTGACGTCGCAGTGCACATAGCTCGCGGTGTCGGCGCCCAGCTCGGCGCAGAGGCGTTCGCCGGGCTCGTCCTGGATGTCCGCCACCACCACGCGCGCGCCGTGCTTCACGAAGAGCCGCGCCGTGCACTCCCCGATGCCGCTCGCCCCGCCGGTGATCAGCGCCACCTTGCCCTCCAGCCTGCACGCGCGTAAACATGTTCTTAACAAATTGGCCACCCGTCATGGAATAAGACAAGTAAAAGCTTACAAATTGGACAAAATATCGCTGGATGATCCGATCGAATCGAATCAGCATCGCAGTGATAAACGGAAGGTAACTAGCTAGTGTTCTTACTTCCTTGCAGCGGGAGGAACTTGATCGGAGCTGGCTGCCATGGCTCTACCCTCTGAAGTCAGCTCTGCTGCGAGGATGAGGGTTTCTACGACTCGATCGTTGCAAACTGGCAGGGAGAAGCTGTTGTTTTTATACTGTTGCTGCTGCTCAGTGCAGACGTTGAGCAAGGCGAGCATTTAAAATTAAAATTAACAAGTTGTAATGCGATGCCATTGTTTTGTCAACGGGCATCTCCGTGTCCAGATGCCCCTCGATTGCATAGGGTAAAGCCATTGTCGGGTTGCGAGACCTGCGAAGTGTCAACGTTCCAAGTCATTTGAAATTTGTAAAATTTAAATTTCAATATCTATGAAAATAAAATAGATATTTATGATTCTAAATGACTTCAGATTAAAAGGTTTTCAACTACATAACTATATATCTTATTGAGCCCTATAATTTTTATATAAAGTTCATCGTCATCCGACTTCATATGCAAAAATTATGATTTTTCAATAGCGTGGTATTTTGGTGACTTTTAACTTCTCTCTCCCCTTTATTTCAAGATAATACTGTTTTGATAGTCATAATTTTCAGGAGCCAATACTACGATTGAAAAATAATGTCTTCTAGTAAAGACAACATCGGGTAGTATCTATTTAGCAAATACCGCCGTTGAAGAATATTCCACGGCATTCGTCGATGGGTTGAGCACTCTTTTTTTTTCGAACCAGTGCTTTTGGTACTGTTGTGGTGCGGCGTCGACGTCAAACGTCGGGGTTTTTTTTATTGCCAGAAGACGTTAGCGAGAAGTTCTCTGTCGATAGAAGGAAGAGGAATGGAGAGGAATAGAGTGGATCATCAATCAAGATTCAAAATGAAAAGACGGGTGCCTTAACATAAAAACCTAGCTTTGGACTCTTTGGTTTCTTTTGGCGATATCAGATGGCTCGGCCCAGTCTACTCTTGAAAAATGGACTGGCCTGTTAAAAGGGCGAAAGCTAGGCTTCAATGAATTTTGTTTTCGTTCTTCGGCTCCATGTGCTGATTCTGAGTTAAGGCCCTATTTTATTGCTACAGTATTAAAAGAATCTTAATCTTAAGAACTATAGTTTCGGAATCCATAAATATGCAAAACCATAGTTTTTTTTTTAAAAAAAAGGCAAGTCTAGATTTATAGGCTAGCAATACTACCTTTTGAAAACCAAGTCTGTTGTACTACTACAATATTTATTCCGAAGTGACTATGCATGGACCATTCATTTATATGTCAATCATCACATACTGAGAAATATATATTTATGTATTCGCTTATATTGAAAATTTGGAAAATAGATAAAATATCTTGTAATTAGAGTAACTCTAAGAGTTTGACTTTTTTGTTTCCTAAAATTATATTATTTGCTAATTTCCAAAATAATATGGGGAGGAAAAAAGATCTCATCTTTTCCAAAACCCAAATAGTCTCCACATGCCGTGATTAAAAAAACAAAAAGAAAAATATTTTTGCATCGAGAACTCTACAGTTTTCACTAATTAACCAATCCCAAATCTAAATACTTTCCTCTCTGGCAAATTGCATCAAGAACCCTGAGAGTGAAATAAAATTATGTTTCCACCCTTCCTCTACCATACTGGACAAGTGAAGGAGCCAGATGCACATGCGTGACCCACACACATATATTCGCGTTCGGGAGGGATTTTTTTGCGGTTGGAAAAGGTGGGGAAGGATGATGACAAACTATTGAAGAGAATTTTTTTTTCTTATTTTACTAAAAAAAAAATAAGAATGGAAAAGCTGGATGGCAAACTATTGAAGGTGCTCTAGATGTCACTTGTTTTTTATGCGACGTATCACGTGTATATATATATATATATATATATATATATATATATATATATATATATATATATATATAGGGTGAGGCTTATGATGTAGCCGGCTACAGAATCAACTTATTCTGTAGCCAGGCCATCCGGCGCGACCATCTGTGCTTGTGCTCGGTCGGTTCGGTCGTGCTTAATCAAGGGCCGGCCATTCACCGCCCATGCCGCGCTTGGAACCAGGAAGCATGGTCGTAAATGCATTCAAGCCACCGTGTCCGTGATTGATAGGAAATAAAGACTGTAAATAGTAATTACGCAATGCATGCAGCAGATCACGGTGATTTTGGTGGATTGTTACGAGAATATTTGTACTTGTTTATCTACACATGCAAGTACGCGTGTTACCAGAATAAAATAATACTGGTAGTACAAGAGAATATACCTATATAATACTACATGTAAAACTATTGCATGCACACTACGATTACCAATTACGAGACCAGACCACACGTTACGATAATTTGAAAGAAATGAGGATTACGAGAATTTTAAAATAATTACGAGAATTTAAGTGGTTTGAGAGTATAATTATGGTAGATTTACTATAATTTTGTATCATGATGTTACTATAATTAGAAATGGAATTACGATAGAGTAAACCCTGAATAAGTTACTATATAGTCTTACAATAAAATAGTGGTTCAGATTTACAATAAAATAGTGGATCAAATTATAGAGTTTATTATAAAAAAGTGGGTCAAATTTACAATAAAATATTGGATCAAATTATAGAGTTTACGATAAAATAGTGGATCAGATTTACGATAAAATAGTGGACCGAATTATGGAGATAAATTTACGATAAAATAGTGCTCAAGGCGATAATATTAATATGGTGAGTTACGGTAATTGTGCCTCAAGCTTCTCCGAGCAAACTAAAATGAAAAGGTTAGAGCCATCTTCAACAAGTTGATGAAGCACAAATTTGTAGTACATAACACACTAATACATTTGTCCACACAATCAAATTTACACACAGATCATCGGCTAAGTTAGTTCGAGGCTTCGAGCTGTGTGTGGCACAGGTTCTGCACAGAGTTTCTCTTCGATCTTGTCGGTGCTCTGTAATGCATTCAGAAGAGCAGCTTTGACCAAACTCGAGGCACCTTTTTTTCTACATTAGTAATGAGACACAATTAGAATGAACGAACTAGCTTTCATCTTCCAAACAACTAAACCTTGAACAGTGCACACATATTCCTACGAGCAAAATTACTATAACCGTAATGATTTGTATGGATGCAACAGATATATTTACGATAATGTTGTGTAGAATACACTAGATAAATGGTATGGATTTACCATAATGATGTCATCTTAAAATTACCATAAAAAGATACGATATGGATCTTTTTCCTAACAGAAGCAGTACGTAAGTAAGCATGGAATATACTGGAATATATCATTGCCAAAAAAAAAAAAAAAAAAAGAGCTGTGTACAGCGAGACACTAGTAGTCTAGTACACACACCAAAAGCAAATTGATTCCATGTTTATCCAGATGAGCGAATGTGGACGGGAGGACCCTGCGCTCGGCTCACGTCGCCGCCGTGATGGCCATCTACAAGGAGCTGAGTGGCACGGCCGCCGGACCACGAGGGATCCGCACGCAGCGGACGGGAGATGGGCCGCGCTGCGCCGCCGTCATGGCCTCCATCGGTGGTTGGAAGGGGCCGCGCCGTGCCGCGCCGCTGCCTCCTGATGAACGAGTAGTAGTAATTTCTTTGTCCCATGAGAGAGGTTGAATGAGTACTAGTAATTTCTTTGCCTGCTGACCTGAAGGTGAGTCTCCTCCGCTGAGCAGGATGGATCCATCGTCTCCGCTAGCATGTCTCCGCCACTCCAGGGAACACGTACGCACAGAAGAGAGTTGGGGAAAACGATGGATGCTTATGCTGCCCACCGGCCGCTGGATGGATGGACGACCCAGGTGACGAGGGGAATTACGAACTAGGAAATCGCGACGAGCGGAATTACGAACTAGGAAATCGCGAGTGGAGGTTTGGGGTCGTCAACGGCGAAGAAACCTGCGTGCCTTCCTTCCGGCTTCCTATTTAGGGGAGGCAGCAATGCAATTACTGCCCCTAATTATGAGAGGGATGAGGCTGGTGGGTTGTTGCGTTAGTTCGCTGGTTTGGCTCGGTCGGGCTGGTCGTTTGTGCTCGGCTATAGAATATGTTATTTTTGTAGCCAAATTTATAAGATAGTAGTTCATATATATATATATATATATATATATATATATATATATATATATATATATATATATGGCAGCAGCTTATTATTTGGCCCCCCGATGCAAAAAATAGTTATTCAGTCCCCGCGCCATCCCACACAGGTCAGCACGCGCACGGTCCGAACAGGCCCGCCAGGCCATCTCCGAGGCTTCTTTGGATACATGCACCCACCGGTCCATGCAGACTTCTCAATTTTTTTGTCTTACGGTATGACAGTTTCTTCTCCATTCCTTTTTCTGACGGCATGACAGGGGGCGTGTGGCCTTTTGGTTTTTTTTCTCCATTCTTTTTTTTTTTTTTTTTTTGTTCTCCATTCTTTTTTTCTGAGCATGACAGGAGCATGTGGGCTTTCTTTTTTTTGACAAAGTGCTCTTTGTGCTCGCTTAACTATCTTTTGTCAAAGTACCTTTTGTGATCGCTTAACGGTAAACATTATACAGGAGGAACAGAGGATTATAGGAAAATATAAATTAAGTGCAAGCGGGACATGTTTAACCTATATGAAAACACAAGCAAATATTGACTTCTCAAAAAAAAAAGGCAGAAGTTTGACAATGTTATATATGACACAAAGGGACAATAATCTATAGAATACACAAGTTTCCTAGCCTGGAATGGTGAACCAAATCTTGCCGGTTTCTTAGTCGATCTCTTCCTAGCCAGCTTCGATTCAGGTGGTTTCTTAGCCTTGAATGGTGAACCAAACCGAGAAGCTTGAATCTCCATCACAATCGGCCTCACTTATAGCATCAAGTTACTTTTCATGGTAACAAATAAAATGATGCATGATAACAGATAAGCCTCCATCCAAATCTTTAACTTCATGTCAATAGTGTCATATGAACTACAAAAAAAAACTCTATTATTTATGAAATGCTGCATAATCATGCAATAGTATTTTGTGAGAAGCTGGACATTCGAGCCGAAAAATGAACTACGGAGGCCGAAATCACGAATCTGCGATTCAAGCCGCGTTCGCAATTAAGTGTCGCAATTTTGCCGGTCGGGGTTCCAAACAGTGCTATGTATGGGCACATAAAAGAATTAATTATGCACAAGTTAGCATCAATAAACTATGAAAAATGAAGCATGTCAACATAAAAACAACTATCTGCAATCTATTATCATGCTGATTTCCCATCACATATAATGAAATGTTGATGCAAATAATTGTCTAATGAACCAAATATTTATTGTGTATTACAACTAATGTAGCCTAGTAAAAAATAATAGAGTATGTGAACACAAAAAACTTGAACTCCTCAAATTGTACAGATTTTAGCATAAAGTTAATTTCCTGACAACAAGCAATCATATGTGAACTTTCTAAACCTGGACTACAAAATTGCCTACACATTTTAGCAACAAGTTAATTTCCTGATCTTTCTAAATAAGATTAGATTCTCAGCAAATATGGACAAGGATGAGTTTTCTAAACTACAGACAAAAGTGTGTATATAAGACCTGCACATTGCAGCTCTGAAGACTTACACGTTGCTGAGCCAACAGCATAGCTCAAATAGTTGAACTGAGATCCATTGGGGCCCCATTTAATAATCTGTACAACAACAACAACAACAACAACAACAAAGCCTTTTATCCCAAGCAAGTTGGGGTAGGCTAGAGATGAAACCCAAGAGAGACGGAAAACTGGAAGACATAAAAGGGCACCACGACGTAAAGAGGTCAAGGTTCAGGCACGTTGATTGCCGCCTCCAAGCGCCCCGTCCAAAACTAAATCCTTGGAGATATTCCACTCTTAAGGTCTCTCTTAACCGACTCGTCCCAAGTCGGTTTAGGTCGACCTCTACCGCTTCTTTTACGTTATCGGCCCGCTTGAGAACCCCACTACGCACCGGGCGCCTCGGGAGGCCTCCGCTGGACATGTCCAAACCACCTCAATCGGTGTTGAATCAATTTCTCCTCCATTGGTGCCACCCCAACCCTATCCCGAATATCGCCGTTCGAATTCTATCCCTCCCCGGTGTGCCCGCAAAACCAACGCAACATACGCATCTCGCCACACTCAATTGCCGGACATGCCGCCTTTTGTGGGCCAACACTCAAGACCAGTATAACATCGCCGGCGAATCGCCGCCCTATAGAATTTACCCTTCAGCCTTCGAGGCACCCTTTTATCACGAGGACGCCGTGAAGCTTGGCGCCATTTCAACCAACCCGCTGCAATTCTGTGCTCGACGTCTTCATCTATGTCGCCATCCTTTTGTAACATCGATCCTAAATACCGAAAAGTATCATTCTTGGCCACCACTTGCCCATCTAGGCTAACGTCTCCCTACTCGTGCCTAGTCGCGCTGAAATCGCACCTCATATACTCGGTCTTGGTCCTACTAAGTTCGAACCCCTTCGACTCTAACGTGTCTCCATAGTTCTAACTTCCTATTAACCCCCGCCCTACTTGTCATCCACTAGCACCACATCGCAAGAAAGAGCATACACCAAGGGATATCACCTTGTATGTCCCTTGTGACCTCATCTAACACCAAGGCATTTAATAATCTGTGCTACTGAAAAAAGAAAAAGACAAGCTAGACACAATTAGTAAATCGATTCAGTGATTAAACAGAAAAGGGTATAGGCTAATGAACGGATAACTGTATGTACTAGTTCACTCCCTCAAAACTAAGACATTAGTGACCAAAATGCCGTCCCTCACTTAATGAATATGGAACCATGCCTTCCTCTGAGTCTCAAGTCAATAAATTATTGCACAAATTAACAAGGTACACCACAATCAGCAACAAAAGTGGCCACCTGATGATATGACCCCTGAGTTTATAGGCTCTCCATAACCCAAAATTATCTGCAAACATATATTATCCTAATAGAATAAATGGCACGCATCAGATATGTGCTACAAAGCACTAAGTTCGTTTTCTAGACACATAAATGATTATGTGCATGAATCAGTCTCTACTAATGCAACAAAAACTCAGACTATTTGCCACCAGAATTATTCCAAATATGAACTAGAAAGTATAAATTATTAAATTTACAAATTGATGTATAATTTATGAAATATAAGTTACATCAATCATAAAAAGATGACAAAGATAATTCCCTTGCCACATATATATCCATGCCTTAACATTGCATAATGTACAAAATAATGAAAGACACAGATATGTACTGTTTAACACTTGAGATTTATTTTGGTGAAACAAAATATACAAATTTACTATTTCATATTTAGATATCTATGAAATAGGTATTATGAATGATAAAAAGATGTCAAGCTGGTTTCCTATCACACACATAGATAAGCCTTGACATTTCTGTAATGCACAAAATAATGATGATTGGTGCTCCCCAGCCTTAAACATTTGCCACTTGAGGGAACATGGCACATGTTCCTTTACCCTTCCCCTTATTCCTATTTCTGTATGCCAACACAACCATGCAAATAAAAATGGTTGAAGAACAGATGGTTTAGGGAGTAAATGAATGACATAGCGCTCTGAGATGTTTGCATGCAAATAAATGGTTCAAAATAGAAATCTGGGCCGGGCTGGGAAATTAAACTGAGTGCCTGGAAGCCTAGCAAACTGGTGACTAGGTACTGAATGGCTCAGGCCACAGTTCAACTCTTTGTTTCAGCTGTTGCTTCCGTATCCTACCATCACTAAGTCTAGGACTGCTAATGAACTAAGAACACCAGCAGGTTTTTCCACCATGTGCAAGCATTAAAGGAGCTGGTCTAGCATGACTGACTAGTTGTCAAGCTTAGCTTCATCTGTGACCATGCATCTTTTCTGACTGAATTTCATAAAAAAATACCATACAAAATCCACATATGAAAGCAGATCCAAAGGCATCCATGTGTACATTCCAAGAAAAAAAAATCTGTACTCAACTACTCATTCATTGGTTGGGAACAAAAGAAAGATATTTAGGGCACATGACACTATATGTCTCCTCCATCATATTGTTTCACAGACATTATATCATACTCCTAATTGCTATTTATCTAATTTGATTTCTCTCTTACAAAATTGAAAGCACCGTAGCGTATTCAGAACAGGGAAAAAAATAAGCTTGCTGTAGCACAGATGAAGGCAGAGTCAACTGAGGGTAACACAGCAAGAAAGACAAAATTATTGGGAGCACACAATCAAGGACAAGTGATGTATCAACTAACCATCAGGACTTCTCATTGAGCACCTGAAGATGCATGGCCATCAGGTCTGTCACTACAAAAAAAACACAAAAAAATAACAAGAGTCAATTTGGTTGACAGATTAAAAAAGACATCAGCTGAATAAATGAAGTCTCTCATAACTGCTTAGATAGCTTGCTCTTCATCAATTTGACCCAACTCTAGTTGCAGTGATGATCAAGTTGAAATCCTAAATTCCTAATTTGCGAGGCTTATGCATCAAGCAAAAGAAAAGTTACTTCCCATCAAGCAAATTAATTCACAGATTTAGTCTATGCTACGCTTTTTTTTATAACAGTCCTGGACTGACTTTCTACTAGTGGCACAATTTACATTTCTTATAATTGTGTGCACCTAAATGTTCTGCTAAATTTTCCTTTTAAGGTGTATATCCTGTTTATTTAAGGATGAAGCGTCCACACGGCTTATTTGTATCCTTCAGTTCTTTTTTTTCACATGATTTGCAGTGCAGATACTGTTTTACCCCTCATATACACAGACATTACTATATGGAACCCTAGGCAAAGTGCCTAAATGGTGACAAGCACTGTCAGCACAATCTGAAATAGAGATTGCCCTTTATAAATGCATGTAGTTTAAATTGCATCACTTTTAAAGACAAACTGAATCATATATTCTGCTCAACACAAATGCAAGATAGCAATAGACTAGAGCATCACCAGTAAAGCCCAAAGATAGAAAATATAAATACTGAAGTTTTTTCAGCCGTGGTTAGTACCGTGCAGCAGCAAGAACCTTACAAGGAAGCATTATTTGTAACGATGCCTTGTTATAATGGGATAAAAAGCATTCAGATGCAATTTAACTTCAATCACTAAACTGAAAAATTGTAGAATTTGCAAATGTGGGAGGTTTGTGCCATTTCTTTAAGGATGAAAGGATGAAATTCGGCACTGCAACTCCAAACATGTCTGTATTGCGAGTGTGTGCCAATTTCACTACTGTATTTTAGAACTGAAATACACATGGATAGATATGCCATCTCGTACCTGATCCTATGGCCCATGTGTGCTCTATTATGTCACTCAGATGGTAAGGGCCCTAAGTGGCGAAGCAAGCTTCAAAATTTCTTTGATAAAATTAGAATAGTGATTTAAAAATCCTCACAAAAAAATAAATTCTAAGAGCCATGGAATGTTCCCAGGAATTGCGTAAAATTTCATAACACAGCTATAGGAAAGGCGTGTCAAAATCATTTTATCCTAAATTTTTTTTTTTAGTGTATGACAACAAAACTTAGCGGTCAACTTGGCATCATATTTCGCTTTGATGTTTGCATGTTTTACGTGCAGAGAGCTAAGTGACAAATAATCGCATCATTGCATTGATTGTGTTACTTGTAGGGTAGGAACCCGATGGCCTGGGTACATATCTCCTGCCAATTTGGAAATTTCTCAAAAAGATATTCTATTAGAATCCCGAACTACATGATCAAAAACATACTTTAGAATCCTGAACTGCCAATTTGGAATGTTCCCATGAATTGTGTAAAATTTCTGAAGTTGGGGTTGTTTGGCTGACCTGCTTGCTCCTGGACCTGCTATCTCAGCCCTTCTCACCCAATGTCATTCTCGGTTAGTCGAAATCTTGCACCAAATCACCATCCAATTCGATCTGAGTAGCTGCTGCAGCATATCTACCAGTTATAAAGATAAAGAGAGAGAGAGAAAGGTTTTAAAATATAATATCCATGACAAGCATGGATGACGCAAGCTCGTAAACATAACCCATACATGTTTAAGAACAAGTAAACTAGCAGAAACAAAAATCTTCTGAAAACTGGATGAATCGAGCTTCGTGTCGTGTCTATTAATAACAAGTAAACTAGTAGAAGCATAACAACATATCTGATTAAGAAAAAAGTTGTGCGGAATGAACTGCAAGTGCCTAATATGGTAGTGCTACCCTGCCTAGTTTAGAGCAACAGGACTTCGCAATATGTCTAGCTGTACTAGTAGCCATTTGCTCTGATGAATTTACTCAAAGAGCAATTGTAAGACACTAAAGGTTGAAGAAGCCTATATGGATTCTGCAAAGCATAAGTCTGAAAACAGCATATTAATGATTGAAAACAATAGTATACTGAAAAATACATAGCTTTTATAGTTCCCACGTTCAGGAAATGGCATGTCAAATCAAATTTATTATAGTGGGAGAGAACCAATAAATAGACAGTTTAACATGGTAGAACCATATAATTAACACAGTGGAAATACTCAAATTTGGGGGATCCTAACCACTATCTACCATACAAATAGCTATTTCACTAAAAATTTCAATATGAATACTCATTAACAAATAAATTGGCATATGGTTCCTAGACAGGCAAGCAATTATGAATTAAATTCATGCATTTTTTATTCGCCATGAAATGCAAATACCATTTTTCTAAAAGGAACAACCCCAATTTATGACATTATAAGTGTTGTCTGGTGTGCCTCCTTCAGAATAAGAGAGACAACCAGCACTGTGCCATGCTTTTTTGCTATCATCACTAGACTGCAGCACGCCGGTTTTCAACGCTAGCAGCTCTGGCCTCTGATTTGAATCACCGAAAATACAGATCATCATCAACAAAGAGACAGTTAGTAGTAGGAATCAAGAGGAAAAGCAGCGAGTAATCTCACAGAATTAAAATGGAGAATAAGAAATAATTAAGAATCACGAAAACAAATTCACGTGAGGATGGGAACAGTTTTGAACACGAAAATAAAGGGAGAGACATAGCTGCACCTAGATCCAGATGCACTACTACACTATGGATTTGTAAGGGCGGGTCAAGACCCTCTGTAAGGGCGGTTCGGCTACCCGCCCTTACCCAAGCGCTCTTACAAATCATCAATTTGTAAGGGCGGTTCCACGACCGCCCTTACAAATAGCATTTGTAAGGGCGGTTGGTGATTAAACCGCCCTTACAAATGCATTTGTAAGGGCGGTTCAATCATCAACCGCCCTTACAAATGCTATTTGTAAGAGTGGCTGAATCACCAACCGCCCTTACAAATGCTATTTGTAAGGGCGGTTGTAGAACCAACCGCCCCTACTGTTTCTATTTGTAAGGGCGGTTCAATCAAGAACCGCCCCTACAGTGGATTTTCGAATAAAAAAAAATTAAATGGTCCAAAATCAAATCTGACCATATCCATATATGCATATATATAATTCAAATTCAAATCTGACCACCACATGTACATATATAAGCGGAGAAAACAAAGTTCACATAGAAAAAACATATTTCCATTCTACGGCTGCTTGTGAGAACTGTTCAGGTTAAATGTTTGCCATCCAAGCTGCATGTGAATAAAAATAGATACAATTAGCTACAGGCATTCAAAACAAGCCACAAAAAATGGATCAGATTACAAAGTAGGAAGAATAATGCTACTTCTTACTTTGGTGCCATCTATCTAGTTGAATGTGAAGTAAAGCCAAAGCAAACATCTACACAGTATAAATTGAGGGTTTCTAATCTTTCTCGAAGGCCGAATCAGTCCAAAAGTCCATGATCATACACTACACCACAAATAGTACATGCCAGCTATAACTACTAATTTAAGCATATATTAATTAAAATTAAACAAGCTACAGCTACTAATTTGTATGCACTGAGAATTCTAGTACATGCCAGCTACAGCTACTAATTCAAGCTAATACACTGTCCAACCCACATATCCAGAACATGTAAATTCAAATTGTAGATCAATATATTTGATTTGAACAATGGATCAAGGAGGCAAAGGGGTAGCACTTGCCTGGTCTTGGCTGACTTCAATTTGTGCAGCTGTGCTTGAATAACAGGTCATAACCTTTGACATGGACACATCGCCACCATCCTTGCTGACAGAATAATGTGGACACCCAGGATCCTGATTGTATCATAAATTAAGCAACCAATTACATGCTCAGGAAATTCAAGAGAAGGGTAAAAAGGGCGTAATATTAAGTATTAACAATGGAGAAGCGACAGGATGGTACTGAAAGCAGTGTGAGTAAAACACATACTATGTACAACACTTGCTATGTTTATGTGTCTATCTAGAAAAAGTAAAGAAGCTTAATGGAAGGTAACAAGTACAGGCATGGTATATAGTTTGCTGATAATAAACCATATCCTGATTGTATCATAAATTAATGCAATATTTCTGACATCAAACTCAGCCAAAAGATTATTATGCTTTATAAAAGCAGCAGGAAAGTGTCATTTGGTGGAGGCTGCATGCCACGGTTTGGACTACGGCAATAGTCATATAGAGAGCCCTTTGATCATTGGGAGGCACCAATGTGATGAGACCAATCCGTTACAATAATTGCTGGTCAGGAGAATTTATAAAGCGCCTAATTAGCTTTTCTAACAAAAACAATGCTATAAGTTCCTAAGAATGAGAAGTTGGTAGACAATGTTTTGCATCAGGTGATAGCACAAGGTAACAAAGCAGTCAAGTAGCTAATAAAAATTTGGCTACAAATCTATATGCTACTATGTTATCTTCATAAGCCTGCAGTTCCAGTATATTTTGCTTCTAATATCCTACAAGGCAGAGTAGTACATTTCCACAATAACGAGTAATTCATGGCATCTGCTAGCATCCCATGCAAACAGAGAGGCTGGGGGAGGAAGAGTAAATCACCTTGGATAGCATGGAAGTAAAGGGCAGAAAACAAGATATATAGTGACAACCAAGAGTAACAGAAAAATTATCGAGATCAAGCTACTGCCAATACCAAACCAGAAATCATATCATCATTTAGGACATGTGATCTGTGCATGCGTGCCATGGGAAAAACCGAGGCCAAGCATTACCACCTATTCCGTATTAAAGATGCAATATGCTGCCAGATTACAGCTATATATTCTTTCACTGCTTTTTAGTTAATACAGAATGCTACTCGCTCTACTTCCTAGTTTATTTCCTACCATTCACATAGTACTCACACAGCACGGCACTGACATGTTTTTTGAACCTTTTACACAGCTGCAGATCTGACTACACCCTATCGATAAATTTCCCAGGAACACTACATGTCCAATTTATTTCCTACCTCACTGCACTGACATGACGTGGCTTTATCCATCCAGCCATCTCACTACGAGCACAAGTGCACAACAAGGCAGTCAGGGAAGCAAGCAATGTAACCTTTCTCCTCGACGCAGCGGTTGTTGTCGTGGCAGCAGGCGTCGACAACGTCACAGGGCACATCGCCCTCGCAGCCGCTCCAGCCCACGCCGCAGTACTTGCCATCGCGGAACCCAACAGCTGCGGCAAAGAAATACGGAGAAAGAACGGATCAGATTGCTAGCCTGATGGAATCGATGAGGATGAGGCAGGGGTTACTCACAGTCGCAACTGAGGGCCGCACACAAGGGGCGGCACGGTGGGGCTGGGGCGCCAACTGGACGGCGGCGGCAGCGGAGTTGGGCGGCGACGACGGGACTTGCGGTCTCCTCGAGGTCCTCCTGTACCCAGCGGCTCGTCCCGCAGAAGCCGAGCAGAACGGAGCAGGAGTTGGGCGGCGGCGGCCTAGTCTCTTCCGGGTCCTCCGGGACCGCCCCGGCGCTACCGCTGTGCGCGGATTTGTGTCAGCCGCCGCTGCGTGTGAACGGGAGAGGAATGGGTGAAGGAGAAGATAAGGTTAGGGTTTTGGGATGCCGCTAGCTCCTATTTTGACCGGCCAGGATGAATCTGCACCGTCCGATTCGATCGGACGGCCGAAGGGATACGAGGGGCTTGAGCGGGCTAGTCTGAAGGCGGCCCAGCTCAGGAAGAGGTGCAGCCCATTATTGATTTTAACATTTTTATTTGATATAGGTAAGTTTAATCAATGCACTATTGGATTAGACACTCGTGTAGTAAACATTCTAATCCAACTACATTAATGTACGTTTCTAAAAAAAACTGCATTAATGTACTCAAAGTAATTTTAAATAAAACAGCATATATTTCCCTTTGTAGAAGTTTCAATAATTTTGGAACTAATTTACTATTTTCTATACTTTAAATAAATATTTGCGTGCTTTTTGAAAAATAACTACTACTTGAACTACATGTCCTATCTAACAATGTCAAAGAATTATAAAAACTTATATGTAAAAATCAATAATATTATAAAGTGGCCTAAAGCTTCTAAGAATTGGTATTCAACATTTGAGACCATTTAGTGTATCATTTGACCAAGTCACATCTTGGATTTTTAAAACTTGTGCCTAGTGTTTATTAACACTTTCTCAAATACAGAAATGACTTATGTATCAAATGTAGATCTTGCTAAGTTGTACAATCTTGGTATTCAAAAATTTTTTATTTGAGGTCCATTAGTGCCTCATTTGACCATGTTTGACGAAGTCAAATTTTGGATTTTAAAAATGATACTTAGACTAACATTTGAAACCCTAAAATGTTTCAAATAGAAAAGTCATGAATATCAAGTTTGCTAAACTCATCGAGGTCTACATTTGTTGTAATAGTCAACATTTTATTTGATAAAATTTGAGCAGTTCAAATTTTGAATTTTCAAATTTTAATAGCTACAAACTAGTTTTGAAACCCTAAATGGTCTCAACTCGAAAAGTCATGAATACCAAGATTAGTCCACCTATCAAGATCTACATTTGATACTTAGGCTATTTTTTCATTTGACAAAGTGTTAGCAAAATATAGTTCTAAATCCACAAGTCTCACATATAGTTTCATGAAGTCCGTGTGAGATTCAAGATTTTGTGACTAGTATTTACTAACACTTTTTCAAATGTAAAAATAACCTATGTATTAAATGTAGATCTTGATGAGTTCTACAAACATGGTATTCAGAAGTTTTTCATTTGAGACCATTTAGTGCCTCATTTGACCAAGTTTGACCAAGTCACATCTTGGATTTTTAAAACTTGTGACTAGTGTTTACTAATACTTTCTCAAGTACAGAAATCACTTATATATCAAATATGGATCTTGATGAGTTGTACAATCTTGGTATTCAAAATTTTTTCATTTAAGGTCATTTAATGCCTTATTTCACCATGTTTTACCAAGTCAAATCTTAGATTTAAAAAAACAACACTTAGACTTTAACATTTGAAGCCCTAGAATGTCTCAAATAGAAACATCATGAATACCAAGTTTGCTAAACTCATCAAGGTCTATATTTGTTGTAATGGTCAAACATTTTATTTGATAAATTTTAAATTTTCAAATTTTTGATACCTACAGACTAGTTTTTGAAACCCTAGATGGTTTCAACTAAAAAAGTCATGAATACCAAGATTGGTCCACTCATCAAGATCTATATTTAATACATAGGCTATTTTTGCATTTGATAAAGTGTTAGTAATGTGTAGTCTTAAATCCACAAGTCTTACATATAGTTTCATAAAGTCGGTGTGAGATTTAAGATTTTGTGACTAATGTTTACTAACACTTTCTTAAATGCAGAAATAAATTATATATTAAATGTGGATCTTGATGAGTTGTAAAATCTTGGTATTCAAAATTTTTTCATTTGAGATTATTTAGTGCCTCATTTGAACATGTTTGACCAAGTAAAATATTGGATTTTAAAAAATAACACTTCGACTCTAGCATTTTAAGCCCTATAATGTCTCAAATAGAAAAGTCATGAATACCAAGTTTGCTAAACTCATCAAGGTCTACATTTTTAGTAATGGTCAACATTTCATTTGAAAAATTTTAAATGGTTTACATTTTGAATTTTCAAATTTTAATAGCTACAGACTAGTTTTTGAAACTCTAGATGGTTTCAACTAAAAAGTCATGAATACCAAGAATGGTCCACTCATCAAGATCTATATTTGATACATAGGCTACATTTGACAAAGTGTTAGTAATGTGTAGTTCTAAATCCACAAGTCTCACATATAGTTTCATAAAGTCAATGTGAGATTCAAGATTTTGTGACTAGTGTTACTAACACTTTCTCAAATGCAAAAATAACATATGTATCAAATGTAGATTTTGATGAATTCTACAAATATGGTATTCAATAGTTTTTCATTTAAGACCATTTAGTGCCTCATTTGACCAAGTCACATCTTGGATTTTTTAAAACTTGTGACTAATATTTACTAATACTTTCTCAAATGTAGAAATGGCTTATATATTAAATGTGGATCTTGATGAGTTGTACAATCTTGGTATTCAAAATTTTTTCATTTGAGGTTATTTAGTGCCTCATTTGATCATGTTTGACCAAGTCAAATCTTGGATTTTACAAAAATAACACTTAGACTCTAGCATTTGAAGCCCTAAAATATCTCAAATAGAAAAGTCATGAATACCAAGTTTGCTAAACTCATCAAGGTCTACATTTGTTGTAATGGCCAACATTTCATTTGATAAATTTTAAATGGTTTAAATTTTAAATTTTCAAATTTTAACCATAGGGATCTTTGTAAGGGCGGTTCAATCACCAACCGCCCTTACAAATGGGCACCGTAAGGGCTGTTGGTGATTGAACCGCCCTTACAAATGGACCCATTTGTAAGAGAGCCACATCGGATTGGTGGTCGGCATCTCCGCCCAGGCACCGGCCAATCTACTTTTGTCTTCCCGTTGGGAGGGATGCGGGGGCCGCCGCAATCGAGACTTCGCGAGGGATGAAGACGTCGTCGTACCGCCACCCGGTAGTGCAAGAGCCCGTGCCACAAGATTGGGGTGGTGAGGGGCGCGCCTATGAGCTCCATGTGGAAGCCACCGCCGGATGGAGAGCAGCAGAAGACAGGCCGCCACCACGGGAGGCACTGGCCGGCCGCCGCCGCCGCCACGAGATGCCGGATCCGGCGGGGAAGGGTCCACCGCCGCAGATCTCCCACAACTCACGCTCGGCGAGGCATCCGGTGGGAGTGGGGAACGCCCGGCATCGGTGGGGATGGGGAACTGTCGCCGACGCCGACGCCGACGCGTCGGTGGGTTTCGAGCTGCCGCTCACCGCCTGTGGCCTGCGTGAGGTCGTAGATGGAGATGGGGAGAGAGAGATTAGGGAGGAAAGAGTGCCGCGGGAGAGATGGGAGAGCGAGCGGACCGGGCGATGAAATTGAAACCGCAACAAAATCGTGGGTTGGTGGGGGAGCTTGAGCTATGCCTGCGCCGAGCTCGTCCGTGGTGGGTCGGGCCTGGCGGGGTTGGGAGTGGGCCTATTTGCTTGCCTAATAGGGACGCTGGTACTTGAATAGATATTCGGTATCCGGGTACCATATATATATATATATATATATATATATATATATATATATATATATATATATATATATATATATATATATGGGTAAATTTTCTATACTCCCGTGAGTAGTTACTCCCCACCGAGAGTATACTGTTGCATGAAGGCTCAGGCAAGTCGCGATGGTTTAGTGCCGAGAAAAAGACCCGTTTTTAGACTTTATTAGATGTCGGCTGGCTGTACAAGACGTGTATCTTTTTAAAATAAAAGTATATACCGTGAAAACCGGATCAGATTGATGCTCGGTTTGTTATATACGTAGACATGTTACTCGCGGCTCCGTGTCTCAGATATATCGAAAAGTCATACTTTATGTTCATGAACTTTTTTTTTTGTCATAGAGATAGAGATCAGAAGTATGTCCATATACATACATGTACGGTAGTGTGCGTTCATACTTTTTCATTGGAGTATGTCCATATACTTTATTAATACAAAACTAGTATGCGTGCCGGGGAAGTGCCTCGAGAGATTGAGTGTACACTTTTTTTTTACTAAAGTATATTATTATGTATGCCAAAAGTATAATGTTATTTTTAAGAAGAGTACGTGTACGTACTTTTTGACAATATTTGATTTGCAAAACAGTTTGTACGTGTACATACTTCTTTTATATAAGAGTATGTTTGCATCCAAAATAATGAAAATATATCCTTTTTCGTTTGGAGGCCGCTAACACATGCAATTGTATGTATAGTCACATTTCAACAAGGGGGTATGCGTACGCACTTTGGAATTCAAGTGTATAATACTAATCCAAGATGACTAATCCAAGATGTATAAACAGTAGTATGAACTAATACTTTCACAAAAAAAGGTATGAAGAAATACTTGTTATGAAAAAAAAAGGTACATATACGTACATAATTTTCAGAATGGAGTATTACTCTTCAGAATAGAGTATCTGTGCATACTTTTGTTAGTAGCGTTAATACAAATGCGCCTTTTGTTCCTATATGCTTGCCAACGATGAGAAGGAATTTCATCGTCTTGTACTCGAGTAATTCTTTGCCATGTACTCCGATCCTAATCTCCTTAGTCTTGGCGTTGTTTGGCTTCAACTCGTCTCCTGGTCAGTCACAAAATTCATGGTCTTTGTGCAAAAAAACGCCCGGCTATTTATGAAACCAAGGAAAGCGAGGCTATGTTTCGCGTGATGGTGATTTGTAATTTGTATTAAGATCGATAAATAGAATCAAGATATGAGTATATATTTATGTACCAAAGATGCAAGGCAAAGGTGGAGAGGCATACGCAGCTACGGCCGCCGCCGAACGTCTCTCGCTAGGGCGTGCTCGCCGATGTGAGGTGCGGTTGTTGCCAAATGAATGCTAGAATCTGAATCCACCGTATCCACTTTGCATAAAAAGCCTTTGATTTGAGAACTCAAGAATGCATTACGCACACTACAAGAAATGGTTGGCTTTGTGACATAAAATTTATTTGTGACGCGGGCTTTTTCGACATTAAATATGACATAGTTTATGTCATAATACATTAGTTATGACATGAATGTATGTCATAAAACATGAATTATGTCATAAAGTATATGCAATCATCTTTTGACATTACAGTTTTGTCATAATACACATAATTGATGTCATAATTCACATAACTAATGTCATAATTCATATAACTATGTCATAATTAACGTCATAAAGCCCGGCGTCACAAATGGATTTTATGTCACAAAGCCAAACATTTCTTGTAGTGAGAAAAACAAGAAATCGATCAAGGTGGAGGCATACGGCATACCGAGAAAAAGGTAGGGATCACCGCAGTCCCGCAGATCCTACTGGATCTCCGTTCCGATCCGATCTAGCTAGTGGGTGATCAAAAAGACGACGCCGACACCCTACCGCCGGAGAAGAAGGAAGATCGACGCAATCCGCGGTGGTCAAGAGGATGGCCGAGATACCGGATCCGGATCACGACGCCGTTCGGTGGAGAGAACGAGGGAGCCGCTGCCGCAGCCCCGCACGGCGGCCACCTCGCTTCGCCCGGCAAGACGCTCGCTTCATTGCCGTGCGGGCGACGAAAGTGACGATGACCTAGATGAGAACGAACGGGCCGGGATAGGAATAAATTTGAATGGGAGTCATACCTATCTTATCTTATCTAGCGAGTCGAAAGTGGAGGAATATGTATATAATATAATTGATATAAAAAAATCATGTACTCGATTGGTATGGTATACGCGGTGTGGACCGTACAATGCTTTATTGGGTTTTTTACTTGTTCATGACCCGCTAAGAGCAATTTGAACGTATGGCCGTGTGGGTACTGCACGGTTAGGAGGGAGTAGCTACCCCTAGAGTACAGAATAATTATATATATATATATATATATATATATATATATATATATATATATATATATATATATATATATATATATATATATATATATATATATATGGTGAGGCTTATTTCGGTAGCCGGCTACAGAATAATTCTGTAGCCAGGCCAGTTTACGCACCAGCAGGGGGAGGACGTTCCGTCCGTGGCTGGCTTCTCTGGCCGAGGTGGCTGCATGCGAGCATGCAAATTGATATCACTAATTACTGTAATTACTATCGGGCTGGTGGAGAGGCAATTCTCACGTTCCGTGATTTTTTTCTGGAATCTCACGTTCCGTGATTACTCCGGTCAATGCATGCATGTTACGAGGATGCACCATTTGCACCGATATGGAAAGCTTTCCAGGGACAAAATTACAGTGAATTTACTATAATTATTTTATGGTAATTCTTCCACCAAATTACCATAATACTTACTTAATCACGCTATAGTTTAGTGCCAAGCAATTTCAAGTAACTAGTTACTACAATGTCAGAATCAATTTTCCATAGAACGTGGTTACTATATTTCGGCATAAGTAGTTACTATAATTTTGGTCACCATATATCTAGATAATTTCCACATGAATTTACCATATGTCAGCATAAGGACGATAATTAGGAGGTAAGTTACCACAGTTTGGCATCAACGCGGTTCCGAATAACTAGGAACTATAATATACAAATCTAAGATCACCGGAGGACGCTTGCACGATATAGTTACGAAAATTCAGATGGCCGGAGACATAAAATGTAATTTGTTTACTAGAGGAACGTACGTAGACTACTATGAATATGAGGCCTCCTTCGACTGCTTACGATTCTATTTTGAAATAATTTACTAGAATATATACGACGCTCTTTTGACTAGTTACGATAATCTATTTACTAGATTTGCTAATTATTTACTAGAATATAATACGCCTTTCTGCCCTTAGTACTTACGAGTTACGATATTCTATTCTATTTACTATATTTTTTAGCTACATAATCCATTTACTAGATTTTTGTAAATTATGTACTAGAATATTGATGCATTTCTAACTCAAATAGCAACGATAGTCTATTTACCAGATTTTCTACGATCATATACTTCGTACAACAAAATCCATAAAAAATCAAATCTGGCACTAGCTGTTCCTGGAGTTCATCGATAAAACATACAAAAATAAAATAAAAACACCTACGTCATCCATCATCCACAACACTGCAGGGAGCGATGCATCTAGTCTTCTAGCGACGTTTTGTGCCAGGGAAGTGATTTCCGCTTCAAGCAGCCACATCTGGATCCATATGAAACGGAGAACACAAAGCCGCATTGACATCCACCTAGATCATCCATGAAGGATGCTGCTGCCATCGGTCGGAGAAGGTAAGGGAGTCGACACGGCCGCCGCGATGAGATGACGCTACGGCGGTGAAGCCGAGCCGCCGCCGGTTCCAGGCCACACCTTGGGAAAGGGCCGCAAAGCGCCTCCGTTCATGAGGAGAGAGCAGCAGCCGCCGCCGCTGGGAGGGAGGCTGCAGCCACGGGAGGGAGCTGGCCGTCGTCGCCGTCGGGGTGCCCCGTGGGACAGCACCGCCTACCATGCTTGGAGGTGGCCGTCAGCGCCATGACGGGGAACTCCGGACTGGCCGCCCCTCCATAGATTCGTCGTGGACCAGCCCTCGCCCAGATCTGCCATGGGAAGAGGGCTGCAGGGGGTACAAGAGGGAAGGCGTCCACAGGGCCGCAGGCAAGGTCGACGCGGTGGAGGTCCCCGTCGGTCATGTGGTGCACGTCGACGCCGCAGGGAGCGGTGCTGCCGTGCTGGATAGATGCTGCCGCCGTTGACGGGTGCTGGGACGCTGCCTCCTGATGTAAAGCGCGGCCGTGGGGCCATGCGCTCGGCTCAACGCTGCTCCTCCCAGCATGTTCTTGTGGCCAGCATGTCGGGCAGGTGTTATGGCCAGCGGAAGGAAGGGGCAAAAATCAGGGTGATTAAATCAATCAATGCATGCATGCATTAGTTTGAAGGGGGGACCACCAAGCCAAACCATGCGCGTGACCTGCGGTAATGGATGGCAGACAGGGCTTGCTCGGGATCGCTATTTGGGTCCGGCTACAGAATAATTATTTTGTAGCCAGCCATAAGATAGTAGTTACCTATATATATATATATATATATATATATATATATATATATATATATATATATATATATATATATATATATATATATATATATATATATATATATATATATATGTGTATGTATGTGTGTGTGCATGTGTGGAAGTATAATATGCATACATGATTTAAGATATGTCTCTTTTATTATGCTAAAAAATGAAAAAAAAGAAACGTTGTTTTAGGAATGGTTGATCTCTTACCAACCCCACTCTGGAAATATGTGTGGCTGATGGCTAAACCTTACGAAATGCTCTGTAGTGTGATTGTATGGTGCTTTAGAATCAAAGTGTTTTTCCCCTCTAAAACTCAAAATATTTTG
Source organism: Chrysopogon serrulatus (assembly GCA_015844335.1). NCBI lineage: Eukaryota > Viridiplantae > Streptophyta > Magnoliopsida > Poales > Poaceae > Chrysopogon > Chrysopogon serrulatus. The sequence goes on from JADLZL010004288.1 coordinate 79,919, forward strand.
CATCTAAATCTAGCCTGAATTTTCTTTGGATTCTTCAGTATTTTTTTTATTGTATAAGACTAAATTTTTAGATGAGATCGTGGAGTCGCCGAAGGCCGGACTGACTGGACAATTGGCCTTACAGCTCAACTGCGGCACATATATCGTCGTGTGTTTTTTTTTTTTTATCTGCCTCCTGTCCATTCAGCATGTGGATCTTATCAAAACTGAGCTGCGGCAAGGTCCACCGGTGCACTGCCTCTCTCTCTCTCTACCAGTCCATCGATCTCTCTCACAGGGTCGGATGACAGGGAATATCATTGTTAAGGATGATTATATATGTGGGCATACACCATACATGATACTGTCACTCTGTGTGTGACAGCTACGCTTGAGCAACAAATTAAACCCAATCAGCTCAGCAGATGAACGAACGGAGCCCTGGGCTGGTCCGTATTCGACGCGCCTCTAGCTCGTTGAGCAGCATCATGGCAGGTGATGCTACTTGTCCCTCGATCGTACGTGTCCCTCCCCTGCATTGTACGTATTTATTTAGTCAATCACAAGCGCCCCTTGCATTGAACACGTACCACTCCTACCTAACCTTGAGCCGGTGATGATCGTGCTCCTGCGATGGTACATGTACATTGCCATATATACTGTTGATGCACATGCACAGTGCACGTTGTGACGTTGACGTGAAAACACGGCACATCTGCCAATAAATAAACGCGTCGGGTGGTGGCTATTTGCGACTTTCACGCGGCCTTGCTCATCAGCTGCTGCGATGCAGAAACAAATTAGGAATTACTCCCTCCGTCCCATTGAGTTTGTCACCTGGACCCGCCATCTTATTCGATTATTCGCCTTATTCAAATTTTTTGTATAAATATAATTTATTTTATTATAACTTCTTTTATCAATAAAGATACTTGAATATTGATTAATTTATTTTATTATTTGCATAAATATTTTAAATAAGACAGATGGTCAAACATGAAGTCCAAAAACTAAAACGACAGCCTCCGTGGGACGGAGGGAGTACTCCACTTTGTCCATTATTCTAAATTATAAACGTTTAACTTTTTTATTTCAACTTTAACCATGATCTTATTAAAAAAAATTTACATAAATATATTCAAATCTAAGTTATTTGTAAAGAACTTATTGATAAAACAAGCTACAACAAAAAAAAAATGATATTTTATATATTTTTTTAATAAAACAAGTGGTAACAAAAAAAAAGTCAAACGTCTTATTTAGGATAGAGGAAGTACTATGATATTATAATAAAAACAGAAGATTTAGGAATTACTTACAGAGATAGTACAATGGACTGAAGACCCGGCCTGCACGTAGACGCTAGACAGATGAAGCACACGCATCCGCCGTGCATGCATATGCATGCCGCGCCATGGCAACAAACGCGCTAGGCATACAATACAGGCATTGATTGGACGTGCACATGCACATGCATATGTATATGCATGGAGCCCGGCCAGATAGGGACGCGGTGCTCGCATCACGATTCACGTGGGCGTGCCATCAGGCGCGAACACCACACCATGACGCGTTTCGTTTCATTATTCGGGATCGAGCGAGGAATCATCTCTGGCAGCAAGCGAAGCAACGACGAGGAGAGGCGATCGAGCGGCCCGGCCGGCCGGTTCGCTAATAATCGGTGGCGCGCGCGCGCCGGCCGCCCGGCCTGTCACGATCACGCGCACCAGCACCGTCTGCAGCCCAGTAACACGTATGCACACGGCGGGCGGTCACACCGTCGTCCGCAGCACACGCACGGATCATATCATCAGCGTGCGCATGTACGTACACGTGCAAGCTGCACCTCCACTACTTGCACTTCCGCCCATGCCGGCCGGCTGTGACTGTGAGGAGGAAGTAGCTGCTCTCTCCTGCCGTCCTGCAGCTGCCGGTCTACTACTCGTCCAGGTGATCCATTTGGAGGCGCATGCAGCCGGTTCGGTTTGTGCAGTGCCGACGTACTGCCGCCGTCCGTCCGTGAATGAACCGGCATAGGAGTACGGCAGACTACCGCACTACCGCAGCGCGGTGACGGCACGGGCGTCGGGCGAACCGCCGGCTGGGCAGCGGCTGGCGGCTTCTGCCTGCACGCTGCACTGGTGCGCTGGGCAAGGCTCGTGGTCGTGGGCGATAGCGAGCGTACGAGACGGCCGGCACGGGGAGAGCGTGGAGCGTGGCGTGGGATATGCAGGCAGGACTGCAGATGCATGCAACCGGCAATGCAGGAGGCAGAGGAGAAAAGACTCCTGTGGCAGTCATTTGGCGGGAGGAAAAAAGACTCCTCTGGTCACACTCCTCCGTCCGTCCCGTCCCCAGTACCCGGGCGGGCTACTCACTGGCAGTCATTTGGCGCCGTACTACTGCACGTTGTTGGAGTACGGCTGCAACTACTACTGCTCCTGTGCTGATGACACTCGCCTTTCTGGTTTTACCGCCACCCGGCAGTAAAATTCCTGCAGCTACGAGTACTAGTAGCATCAAGGCCCATTGCAATAATAACCGAATACGTCAAATCGATCTAGCATCAAGGCCCATTGCAATCGCCACACGCCTCATCCAATCCACCAGAGTACCACCATGCCAGACCATTGGTCCATTCTCCATTGCAGTAGTACTAGTAGCATGGACTGAGAAATTCCAATGCCATACTACTGCCAAAGGATGATAATCCAGAGGGGATTAACGGAAACACTAATAATACCATAAAGCATACGATGAATTAAACAGATTAACAAGATCCACAGTTTTCTTGGCCACTTGAATGAAGAGACAAGAGTCCCAAATTGTAAAGGCAGTAGCTACTACAGCTAGATCCATAGGAACATGCTCAACATAACAACAGGACCAGGTTCTGCTTAAAATCGTAAGACGACATGGATGGACACGAGATCGATCGAACACCAAGAAAAAACATGGAGGCATTTATATGTAGTACGACTAGTAGTATGGTTCAGGGATGGAGGAGGATGATTCACCGGCCATTGATCGCTCACGCTGAGAGGCACCGAAAGCATGCATGCTGCCGCTGCCGTTCACGCGGCTGTGGGCGCCGCCATGATGCTCTTGCTGGACGAGGAGCTGGTCGGCCTCAGCGCCCTCATGGGGCTGGCCAGCGCCCACGCCCAGCTCCGGTGGCTCCGCGAGCCGCCGTTTCCCCGCGCGCTCCCGCCGTCGGGTGCCGAGAGCCAGTAGGACGACGAAGGCGGGGCCGCGGAGCCCCAGCCCGCCGCCGAAGAACCCGGCGCACTTGATGCGGTGGTGCTGGTCCTGGTCGTGCTCCTCGCCGCCGCCCAGGTGGCCCAGCGCGGCCGCGGCCTTGGGCTTGGGCTCGCGGTGGGACTCGACGCGCCGGAGCGCGCAGTCGCCGAAGCCGGTGGAGAGGCGCTCCAGGAAGTCCCCCGAGAAGCTGCGGCTGCCGCAGCCCACAGAGCGCGACCGCGCCACCTTCCGCCCGAACGACGACGACGAGGAGCCCTCGCTCCGGCGCCCCGGGCTCTCGGGCTCCACGATCGCCTCCAGCCGGCCCCCGAGCGACGCCGACGAGGCCGACGCCACCGACACGGGTTCCTCCTCGCCGCCGCCGCGGCTCCGCTGCTGGCCGCCGAGGCCGACGACGACGCGCCCGCGCCCGCGCCCTTGTGGTGGCTGCCGGACGACGACGACGACGAGAGGTGGAGGAAGGACCAGAAGCTCTTCTTGCGCGGGCTGTCCGCGGTGATCGCGGACGGCGCCGGCGGCGGCAGCGGCTCCTCCGGCCGCGGCGCGACCGACTTGCTCCTCTTGAGCCCACCCCCGCCGCCACCGCCCGCGCTCTGTGCGGGCATCACCTTCCGCGACGCCGCCGCGGAAGGGTAGAGGGCAGCGGCGCATCTGACGAGGCGCGGTTGGACGACGGCGGCGTCGAGGACGGCGACGCGGAGACCGGCGGCGGCGGCGGGTGGAAAGGGCTGGACTTGGACGACGACACCAGCATGCCGAGCTTCTCCTGCAGGCAGAAGGCGCAGATGCCGCCGCCGGCTCCCCCGCCCCGGCCGCCGCCGTCGCGCCTGGCGGGTACGGGTGCTCGCTGCAGTACACCGCGCCGTCCTGGTCCGCCGCCGCCGCCGCCACTGCCGCCGTCGAAGCGTCCGCCGCTTTCTCCTCCATTCCTGAATCGGTCAAGCTACCGCTGCCGCCTGCCGCTGCTGGACGGATCTTGGCTATGGCTATGCGAGGACAAGTCGTCCCTGCATCACTGCCGCTGCTTGCTCTTGACTGAGCGACCTAGTAGCTCGCTAGCTCTTCTCGGACAGAGGCAGCAGAGAGGATGGGAACTTCTCGGAGCCGCTCGGTCTTGACCCCGATCTGCTTCTGCGCGCACGGTGGTGGAGACGAGCGGCAGGGGAGGCAGAGAGGTTGGGAATGGAGCCGGTGAGCCGTAAGCGAGCGGCACGGGCGCACAAGCGGATGCGGAGAGCAGCAAGCTACAAAGCAGAGAGGGGTGGCGTGGTGCTTGCTCCGTCCGCTCGCGCCGCGCCCTTTGCCTAATATTTTAGCGCCACTCCCGCCTGTTTCTTTTTGTCCTGGTTCGTCGCAGCAGCAGACAGTCTGGGGGCTGGGGGCCGTGCGTGACGAGGCGCCATCAGGCGGAGCACGTGGGGGTGGGGGCGCATCTCTCTGCGCCGCTGCAGTGCAGTGCAGTGCAGCAGCCCTGCCCGGCGTTGATGGCGACGGATGGGATCCCATCCCTGCGTAACCTGGCGCTTGGAGCCAGAAATTACCGTTGCTGATCCCACGTTTGGAGCCCGGGTTTGAGTGACAGCACCGGGACCATCTGGGATTTCTGGGTTTGGGATGGATCACGGTCAATGGATGCTTCATGCCGGGAGCAGGGTGGAGAGAGCATAACGGAACCGCTGAAATAAAAACTCTGTTTCACGGTTTCAGGGATTTCTGTACTTAAAAGAAAATACTACCTGGACATGTGGATGTGATTTGACCTTTTGAGTGTTTCCTGTAGGATGCGAGTAGCATGTCACATGGAGTATTGATAGTATAGGTCTGGCAGTGCAAGTCTAGCAGGTTTCTTCACTTGCTCCATCCATGCTTCCTGAGTTGCTGTGACTGCTTGTGAACTTCGACTCTCACAGATCGATCGTGCACTGTTGGACTCGTAATGTGCGCGAGTCAAGATGACCCCTGCCCTGAGGCTCTAACGAATGCGGGCCATGGAGAAGGGATGATCCAAAACGGCGGCTGTTGTGTTCCATCACCGCTTGCAAATGGCAACAGGCCCAGCCGGACATGTCATGTACGTGTACTATACTGCCCCAGTACTCTCCTTGCTCGGCTCCACAGTTTGGTATACTACTAGTATCACACCAGCGGCCGGCCACATGCGCGGTGGTCGGAGCCGACGCTGATATGCGACCTCCGCTCCTCCACTGTCCACTGCCGCAGCATGTGCCTGCACGAGTCTGCTAGCGAGGCAGTTTTCACTAGCACCAATTAATCTTCACACGAACTGTAAGTATAAACTAGTACTAGTACATGCATTATAGTACAAATCTGTGCACGTTACTCCAGTTAAAATTAAAATAAATAGTACTACTTGATGTCCGTTGTGGAAGGAGGTAGTACTTGCACAAATCTCCCGTCTCCACGAACGAGCCCACAAATCGGCAACGTGACAGCAGCGAGTGGCGCTGGCCTGTCTGTGTCTCTGTCTGTTTGTCTGTGCCGGGCCTAAGACGCGATCATGTCCGTCCTCAACTCTCCTCCCAATCCCATGGTCAAATGTGCTACACTACACCTACTAATAATAATTTTAGCACTCAAGAACCGAATCAATCTACTAGCTGCTACTACTACTTGTAGCGCTATCCAGGGTGGCGCATCGACCAACTGATGTGAACTGGTAACGTGTCCAGCCTTGGACGGATCCTGGTGTGACACTGGCATTTCTCCTGTCATGTTCATGCCTCATGCCGGCCGTTTGCTTCCTCCGATCTGCAGGGAGAATGAAGGTAACATGTACATTCACATGGACCCGATGAACCTCCTCTACTCCTACCTGTTCACAATCGGTACCTTCTGCGACGCCCGACACCGTCTGTTCCATGCCAAGATATACACATGCCCATGCGTGGATGGAGTAAAAAAAGGAGGCCCTCCATGTTCATCAGTATCAGTTCGACGGTTCCAGTGGAGTCCTTCGATGATGCTGCTGCGAAACTGCATACTGTACGAGCGACAGCCATTATACTCCCAATACCACAAGGTCAGGCTCAGCTCAGGCATGGCCATGCGTGCGCTTTCAATACTGGCACTGGCATAGATCTTGCAGCATGGCCTCCGTTCCAGGTGACACTTTGATAAAATTAAGCAGCAGGACGCCAGGCAGCAGCAGTACGGATTCAGATTCAACTTAGCTCTCGACTCTGGTTATGCTATCACCTTCAGTGTGGTGGCGCAACACAATGGCTTGATAATGGTTCACCGTATAACTCACACTAGAGCTGAAATTTACTGCCAGTGCTCTTCACACCAGATATTAGAGATGATCTCATCATCATTTGTTTTAGCATAGAGTTGAAAGGTCCTCTTTGGTTAATTAGTCCACAAAACAAGAGCGAAGGCTCAATCACAAACAGCAGGAAATAAACAAATTCCCAAAAGAGGAACATAATCAACAGGTAACACAAACAAATTATATCTTAATTCTTGGTTAAAAAAGGGGCAAGCTGGAGCAAAATTTAGAATTCCAAGTTATAAATTTCAAGTAGCTAATGTCCATCACAAAGAAACTAAGAAAACTGAGTGCATGTTTTACTCTTCTATTCATTGCCAGTCAAACTGTTGTGCAATGAGCATATATCAACCAGATACATGAAAGCGTTCTGCAGCAGAGCCTGACCATAAGACTAAAGATAATGATTTTTGCTTTCATGTGGATGAAAAATCAGCGAATAAATTGGTCAGCTGAAATGCAAAAAAAAAATGTGTTCTGGCAGTTATCCGAATAAAGTATTGCAAACCATTGGACTTGCAGTTAATCTGACAACATTAGTGTAATTTATGTACCAACTTACCAGAAAGTACAAAATGTAGCATTTATCGAGATATTTGATGTAATGGAGCGTGGAATAATTAAAGTGCTTTCTTTTTCGTTAGACTAAAGTCTTTCCAGGATGACACATATACTGTGACCTTGCAAAAAAAATGCTGGAAGACAATTCTGTCCCTCCTATATGGAAAATGACCACATGCTATGCTGTTGAATCTAACATGTGCAAAATCTCAATACAGGAGGTGGAAGCATGTCAAACCAAAAGGCTAGATGTCAGAGTCCACTACAGCCAGACATTTTGATCAACATTGGCTACAAACCATGAAGAACACTGAGAATGCCTTCATGTAAAAGACTCCTTAATATGTACAACTATGTAGAGTAATTTGATTGCCCATTTACTAGCATATCTTACTCAGTCATCTTGAATGTAAGACCTTACTACACTTAGCAAGAGAATTATTCTAACTTTCTTAGGCCTTATAAGCCTATATCGTTTACCATTAATCCAAATTGGTTACAGACTATAATGAGGAAGGAGATCTTGCCTTTGACAATGGCTTAAGGTGGCTTGTTCACGAAAGCTCCTATTGCCAGTGCCATGCATCCTTCCTTTCACCTGCAAAGGTAACATAATGCCCTAATTGCCAATGTCTCATATCATCTGTCAGAACAGAACTTAATGTGCTCAACAGATAATAGATTACACATACTAAATATGATAAAACGGATAACAATATGCAGCTCAACCAGTGTATCTTCAGTACAGAAGCAGACACTTTCCATTGCCACAGAAGGATCAATCTGAAAAACCATGACACAGTAAAAACATTTCTGTGTTTTAAAAATCGAAATAGGCACCAGCGGTGAGACCGTGATTAGGTCATGGGTTATCGTCTATGAGGCGAGGCATTCAGACACCAAGGTGACCATATGGTTGGTCGAGTTGCTGACCCAAGACTCACCTCCTATTTGCCACATCCTGCTATTAAGGTTTTGTCGTAGTTCCAATTGCTGAATCACAAATTATTGAATTGCCCAGACTCCTTCACACAGCTTAGCAGTTTTACCATAGCCAGAATCTATCATTTTGTTTCTATTCCTTATAAAGTTTCTTTCTACAAAATATCTTAGCAAAAATATTTCATCTACATACACATTTTCATTTTTTTCTGAGCTACAGCATGGATCTAAAGTACTAAGATCTTGCGCTGAAGTACAATCTAACTTTTTTGTTACTCACAATTCATCAGTGAAATCCTGTTGCGCTTCACTGTTACTAACATTTCTGTACGCAGACTGCTGGGTGATCATGGTCGAAGTAGTCTCGGACCAGAATTTGAAGATATCCATGAAGCAATTACATCAACAAGAATTTCGACATCTTTTGAGATCTGTGCTCGTAAAATGCCTGAGTCAGTACCCAAAGTGGTACTGACCTCCTTAGCAACAGCCTCCCATGGTGTGCCTGTTGTGAGGTTTGCCAGTAGTTCACCTCCGCGGTTCACTGCATCAGCCATTGCTGGTGGAACATCAGGAAGAACCTGAGGAAATACAACACAATTAATTTTTCAGAATTATAAAATCTTAGTTCCAGCAATGGCTTTGTCAATAGCATAAAACATGGAAGCCTGAAAAAGAAAAAATAGTACCTGTTGTAATGGTAGCCCATGATCCCCAGGAAGTGATCGAATTGACATATCAAGTAACGAGCTAATAGCTGCTTCAGAGCTTAGTACTTGTGCAAGGATAGAGGTTTCATCAATTTGATCATCTTTGAACTTTATTAAGAGATTCGAGAAATTCCATAGTAAGATTTTATCTACAAAAAATTGCCATGCGCCAATAAGACAGCATGCACAGAACAATTGTAGAATAATTCACATGAGAACCTTGGTTATTCAGCATATATTGAAACATAAACACACAAGACAACCCCAAGATTGGTTATGAAGTGAGGTTTACATATATATTTTATATTTCAAATATTCAAAAGAATAGTGCTACATACCAGGCGGCGTGTCTCTTCTGGTTTTGGAATGAAGTCCTCCCGCCCTTTTACTAAGTCCATATACAACGGAGGAAGTTGTTGAAGTAAAGGTAGAAGTTGCTTAACAACAGGTGGGCTTAGATTCTCAAGCTGCTTAATGGCTGCTTCTGCCTATTATGCCCAAATTATAAGCTAGTAAGCTGCATATACAGAAGGTTTCAAGAAGGAAACATAAATACAACCAGCCAGTCTTCACATAAGAGCAATATATGTTATGTTTTGGGGAGGGTGCCATCTGTTAGAATGTTTAAGCAAAATAAATAGAATGCTCTATAGAGTTCTTAATTTCACATCCTTCAGTCATTGTTAACTTATGAATCTCAGGAATTATCTTCCATACTGAGCATTTCATTTCTAACGAATTTAGCTAAATGGAAGACAGCAAGGTAGGAAACGGGGTAAAAGGCCCAAAATGGCAAATCATACGCTATAAAAAAGAGTGAAAAAAAATCTCAATTTATATGGAAGGTGTGCCACCTCAATTGGCATTCTTATGATATCAAATCCTCAATTGTCCAATAATAAAAGTAAATGAGGAGGATTTATCCAACAAGAAAAGTAAAGATAACTTGGCCCTAAAGAAAACGTATATGAATTCATCAATACCATGGAGTGGAGAAGAAAAACAACCTCACACTGACTTCCACTTATCTTTTTTTTTTTTTTCAAAAAGTCATGCCATTCCCATGTTTAAAAGTCAGAATGAAATAGTGCCCTACGAAGCTAAAAATGAATATTGCAGCAGTTTTGTGGTATTAAACAAAAGTTGTTATGCTTAACTGGACACATACATGCATTCTAACTAATACAGAATAGGTTCAAGATATATTTCTGTTACTTGGGACGGTCTGCAAAACATCTGTAAGTCGAACAATGACAGAGTAAGCATGAAAAGGTAACCTGCATAAAACGTGTTAAACATTTTGAGCAGTTTTGACACCAAAGTCACAGAGACATATCGTACCCCAAATCGGATTGTTGGATATGATGTCAATTGGGACAATATCGGGCCGAAACTCTGTGCCATAGGAACAATTACAGGTGAAAATAGAGGAATCGCAGTGCTTGCCTCCTGCAATAAACGAAGAGCATGTAAACTGGTAGTTTTTCAATAAGCAGATTTTTCCGAACAAACATTTTGAGAAGGAAAATACTAGGACACAATTTTCTCTAACTTGAAGCACAAAAAAACACCTGATAACAGCACCGCATATATGGTTCATAAAACTAGTGTTTGCATGTCACATTCGAAGAGCCACATCACACATTAAAATGATAGCACTGTTCTGTGAAGGACTCATTCAAAACATCTCACTTGGCTTAGGCATTTACATCCCACAACGTATGAAAATGGAACTTGAAATAGCAAGAAACATCTGAGCTAGTGAAGCAAAAACATCTAAATTATGCAGTTCTCTCATCTGCAGTTCTTAAGTATCACAAGCAACCAATAATTTTCGATATAGTATATTAATACTAGATATCCGAGTCAAATTTGCAATGATACTTGCAACTAAAAGAAATAGTAACCAAACCCACAAGTGGATAGGAGGGACTGCGAGATATGCAAAAACATACCTTGTTGTTAAAGGACATCAGTACATTTCCACTTCGCTGCACAGCATATCTTGATCCTGGAATACAAACAATGAAGACGACAAATTATACAATTGATTGAAAAATAGAAAAAAAAAGGGACAAAAAAGAGAGTATTTCATAAATACAAATTGAAATTAGATGCAAGGTAAACTCTGACCAATCAACATGTGGATAACAGATCCCAAGGAATGTCCAACACCAAATGTTGGGAGATCATTTACCTGTTTAAAATTTCATATACTTAGTACAATGGATAACACCCTGAGTTATTAAACAGATAGTCTTACTTACAGGCTCATCCAAGTTTCTCAAACACCTGTCAAACTTAAATTGAACTTCATCTGCAATGAAGAAATGGTCAAAGCCGCTCGCATATGGCGTAGCAATCACCAAAAGCTCCCCTAGAATAATTTAAAAAGATAAGTCAGCATTTTTTGCATTGGAAGTAGGGATCCTAGCTTTAACTATACCAGAAACTTTAAAAAGTGAACAACTGTATGAAAGTCATAATGGAAGGAATTGGATTAGATCAGCAGTCAGGTATGACAGAGTTATCTGTATTTTTGGTCCATAGATGAACAAACATACTCCTCAGTATTCATATCCACTACATCTAATTAATGTATAGCTCATGTATGGTCGAGATTAGGCCTAATCTGCTACATAGCCCACTAAACCATCTGGGCTTTTAAAATGTTCTACGTCCGCTACTGCTCCTTAAAGCACAAATGAACAACTGAGAAGATTAGTTCAGCGGTCAGCGGGTCATGCTTTAAAGCCCCTTTCAGTTTCACGAAATTCATGTGGCAATGCTTTGTTTGAGAAAACAAACTCAAAACACATGGAAAAATACATCCCAAGTCGTACAAAATTTGAGCCAACTCTCCATACTTTTTATCATAAAGTTCAGATATTACTCTTGCTATATAACAAGAGGATCACAACACTCATTCGTCAAATGATCAAAAAGAATTACATGGCTCATAGGAAACAAACTTGGGTGGTTTGACACTGCTTTTAAACATACCTATTCGCGAGACACTCGAGGAAGAAGCGGTATGTGATCTGGGGAGCGGCTCCGACAAAAATTCCTCCAACAAAGTGGACTACAAATGATGGCTCCGAGGACTTTGGTCTCAACACCCACGCTCCCTACCATAACAATTAGCACTTAATCAACATAATCCGGATAGACAAAAAAACGCAACCGCAGTGAATGAAGGCGAGAGCCACCGAAACGCACCTCGACTTCGGTCCAATCTCCAGTCGAACCCCAGCCTTCCCGGGACTGCCTTGCCGCCTCCGTGATCACCCTACGCGCCGTCCACCAACAGCGAGGTAAGAGCGGGGACGAGCGAGGTTCGAGAAGAACAGATGAAACCACGGACGGAATTATCCACCGCCTACCTCTCGATCTGGGAATACAGCTGTATCGACCCGTCCGAAGGCGCCGCGGAGGCCGGCGGGCGGCGGGCGGGGCCCATCTGCGTCCGGAGCCGAGCAGCACGAGATGGCGCGCCTCCTCCCCCTCCCCCTCCCAATCGACGCCGCGACGACTCTACCACGCGACCCCGTGAAGAGGCGTGCGGACGACGCAGAAGCAGCCGCGCCGCCGCGCCCGCGCACCCGCACGGCTGACGACGGCGGTTGAGACACCGCCGCCATCCTTATCATCTCGACCTCCCGCGCCCCCACAACTCCTGCCGCCGCGATAGCCGTACGGATTTTTCTCGTTGCGTCTCCGCTTCAACCACCAGCTATAGAGTAGTAGTGCAGCTGACTGTCACGCGGGACGCGCCCGCGACACTCGCAGCGAGTGCGTGCGGAGAGCCTGCCTCGTAACGACCGCCGCGGCATGGGAGCCGCACGATGTCAACCGACGGGGCGTGCCGACCGTCCGATTCGTCCCCCGGAGCGACCCGACTCGTCGTCGGACGGGTCAAAACCCCCCCCCAAAAAGTACCTTCGTTTTGGTATCCCGTTTGGCTTACGCTGCACACCACCCCGACCCCGTGCCCGTAGCGCAGCGCGCACACGTATAACTTTTGCTTCCACGCCTAGTACTCGTCTACAGCTGCAGCTTGAGGCAGCTAGCTGCCCACCGGTCGCGCGCGCAGCGGCGCGGAACGGACGACTGGACGAGAGATGCGGCGGCTGTGGGAGCCGCGACGACGTGCGGACGATGAGGGAGGAGAGGGGCCGAGCTGTTCGAGCACTGACGGGAACACCAGCAGCGCAAATGCGAGCACGAGCTCGAGCACCGCTGCTAGCAGCGGCGCGAGGCGGAGCGGTGGCGCGGCGGAGGGGCGGGAGAGCAGCAGCAGCCCCAGGTCGACGCCCACCATCAATCTGAGCCAGGAGTACAGGATCGCCATCCACACCCAGTCCTACCAAGAGATCTGGACCAAGATCCACCTAGACGGGGACGGGGACGGGGACGAGCAACGGGAGGAAGGCTTCGGCGGCAACGGCGAAGAGGAGGAGGGGGAGGACAGGCTCACCCTGGCCGGCGTGCTCCGTCCGGAGGACGCGGTGGTGGAGCGCGCTCTCGCGGACGCGCCCGACACGGAGCTCACCCGCCTCGCCGCGGATTACTTCCGCAGCACGCACCACGCGTCGCTGCTCTGCCTCTCGCTCCGCCGGGCGCTCCGCCGCGCGCGGGCGCTGTACGGGCCCATCACGGACCTCCTCGCGCTCATCCCGCACTCGCCGCAGCTTGCCGTGACACACCGCGACTGCGCGTTCGACGCCTTCCTCCTGTTCGACAAAATGCCCAATCCGTTCCCGGCGCCGGCGGCCGGGTTCCAGGGCATGCAACGGAGCTTCTTTGGGCTCAAGAACCACCTCGATCTTCGGCTCCTCAGTGTCCGACGCAGGCGCCGTTGGCTCCGCTGTGCCAAACGCGGGTCAGGTATCTGCCTCATCGCCTGCGCCACCGGCGCTGCCGTTGCAGGCCTCGTGCTTGCGACACACGCCCTTACCGTGCTGCTGGCGACGGCCCCTGCTTGTGCTGCATCCACTTCCTGCTGTCCACTGGCTGCTTCGATGAAACGCCTGCAGAAGCACATGGACCGGCTCGACGCCACTGCTAGGGGCACCTACGTCTTGAATAATGATGTCGCTACAATTGAGCGGCTGGTGGGTAGGCTCCATGCCACTGTGGAGAGCGACAAGATGCTTGTCCGCCTTGGGCTGGAGCGCGGGAGGGGGCAACACCACACCATAGAAGAGGTGGTAAGGCAGCTCAGGAAGAACCACCCCAGCCTGCTACGGCAGCTTGCAGACCTTGAGGAGCACATCTGCCTCTACTTTGCTGCAGTCAACCGTGCCAGGTTACTCCTTGTGCACCACCTGAATTCGCAATCTGATGCTGAATCTGAGTCTCCATTATCATGACTCATGGGTTTATTAGTCTTATCCGACTTCAAGAATAAATTGGTGTCTCAAGACCTCATTAGCCCCGAGCAATCTGACACTGGGTCGCCATGATCATGAGTTTGAGTCTAAAACCATTAGCCATATCTTCCTTGAAGTTGATGTCTCAAGACCTCGCCTATCGCGCCAAGTGATGCACAAATTTCTTGCTTTAATAGTTTAGACCCTTTTATAGTTCAATACATTTGATCTTCTGTACTTCCAGAATTATTACTGTGGCAATGTAACAAAGCTATGTTTCTGAATAGACACAAAGTCTCAACATTCTAAGAACCGAATATTTGGACAATTGCCTCCATATGTTATCATGACAGTTACGTTGCAAGCAATGTGTTGCCACTGCTATTCAGAGTTGCCTCGAATACTCAATCAGTCAGTCTTTGCATCACCTATTATATCTGCAATGGGGTTTTGAAACTTGAAAGCATCATCTTGCTTGCAGTATTTTAGTGCTCTATTATAAGACTATCTTGCTTGCAGTATTAATATTGTGTGTCAAGTTTAGTATGGAAATTCCACATTGCTTAGTTGATTAAGGAATTATGCAAGGAGCTTGCAATTTTTTTTCTATGTTTAACCTATAAAGGTTTGTCAGTGGTCAGTGATTAATTTGGTTGAATTGAAAACATCCTCCTGCTTGCAGTATTGATAGTGGATGTTTATGATTTGTCAATCTTCACTGATAAACTTTCCTTTTGCACCTTCAGTTTCTTTTGTTGTGTTTTTATTTTCTTTCTTTCTACCAGGCATTTGGTTCTATGCTTTGCAACTGGATAGAATTCATACTGTTTTTTTTTTCGGTTTTGTTCTCATGGATTTTTACCTGTAAGGAATGGCCCTGGAAATATTACTGTACAGTCTGTATTCAGTATGACCCTTGGAACTTTTGGCTAGATGCAGATTATTGTTACACGATGCTAATAGTTAAGTTTAATGACAGTCCTATTACTAAGGTGAAAGTTTTGCAATTATCTCCACATTGCGCAGAGAAGCAGGGTGGCTTATGTTCCTTTTGTTTCAAACATTTGCTGGTATGGTGATTCTTTCGGTGGACGAGTATGTGATGTTGCGGAAGCAACTATCTACAGAGAGTAGGTTCATAGGGTTATGGCCTCATTGGAATTGACAGTTCAGTCCAAACTTAACTATTATACAAGTTTGCATTTATAGAGTTCCATTCAAATGAGTTTTGATCCCCACAGCTACACTTGATCGTATCCGTTTTCCAATTCCAGAGGTAGATTTAGATCTGTGGTTCTACACTTCGTCAGCTGTAGCTAGATACTTCCAAATATTGCAGGCAATACTGTTTTCTTTGTTTCGGCTACATTGAATTATATCTAAAATACAAACCTAGCTGGGAATTCTCTAGTTTACACATTCCCTGCTTGGTATTGTATATTATGCTGCCACAGTGTTTTTTCCGTTGCTGTTCTTTTAGTTGTTGTTAGCTACTTTATTGAGGTTCAACTGGATATATGAAATGCAATGCAGTTATATATATTTCAGGTTTAGCACCGAGGAATTGACGTACCCTTTTCCCTGCAGCAGAGAAATTGAGAAAATATGGTTTTCTGCTCCATTGCTTTGTTCTCCTTCACCGCAGCTTCCATTCTTTATTTCTTCTTTTTTTGAAATAATCACCGCTGCATCCATTCTGCTGTTGACTGTTGATTGCAGTCTGTTTATCACCAGGCTACACAGCCACAGCACCAATGCATCATAGTCCATGATTGGTAGTTGCTATGTAGCAGAAATTTTAGCTTAATCTTCTTTTTTTCTTACAATACGGTATTGCATCGCTCCCAAATATAGGTCGTTTTATTTTGTTATATGTCAGACTTTTTTATGCTTAAACTAAGTTTTTAGTAAAACACATTAGCAACTATGATATCAAATCAATACACTTTTAAAACATATTTGATGATGAATTTAATAAACAGCCGGTTGGTTGAAATGACGTCAAACTTCTGGCGTCCTTTGTGATAAAAGAGTGCCTCAGAAGCTAAAAGATAAGTTATATAGGACGGCGATCCGCCCGGCGATGTTATACGGTGCTGAATGTTGGCCTACAAAAAGGCGACATGTCCAAAGAATTGAGCGTAATGAGAGATGCGTATGTTGCGTTGGTTTTATGGACACACAAGGAGGGATATAGTCCAAACGCGGCGATATTCGGGATAGGGTTGGGATGGCACCAATTGAGCAGAAATTGATTCAACATCGGTTGAGATGGTTTGGACATGTCTAACGGAGACCTCCTGAGGCGCTGGTGCGTAGTGGGGTTCTAAAGCGGGTTGATAGTGTAAAGAGCGGTAGAGGTCGACCTAAATTGACTTGGGATGAGTCGGTTAAGAGAAACCTTAAGGAGTGGAATATCTCCAAGGATTTAGCTATGGATAGGAGCGCTTGGAAACTAGCAATCAACGTGTCTGAGCCGTGACACTAACTCTATCTGTCTTGTGCCCTTTATGTGTTTCTCTATTTCTTGTCTTTTTTTTGGGTTTCATCTCTAGCCTACCTCATCTTGCTTGAGACAAAAGGCTTTGTTGTTGTTGTTGATGTTATATAATTTTTTGTGTAATTTTAATAAGTTTGGTCAAATTTAGAAAAAAAAAGATTTCCTTAAGATAAAACTGAAAAGATCTATACTCTATTTAGTTTTAATTTTTTGAGCTATCTTTATCGGAGTATACATGGAGAAAGGTTATGACGAAGACCAAACTATTTGATAAGACAGTTCTAGGAGGTTTGTTTTACTGAGAACTTATTATTCTCTGTAAACGTAAACAATGTGGATAAGGCTCTAATTCCTTGGCTACCCTACTATGCAAGGTTTGACCTTTTTTTAAAGGGGATAAAGAGAGCTTTATTAACTAGACGAAAAGTATAAACGTATGCGTGCGATTGCCCCCACCAAGTCTCAGCATGTGTAATTCGCCTAGCTAATTGGGCTAACTCGTGAGTCACCTTATTGCCCTCTCTCCTTACCTTTCAGAATTTGCACTCTACTAATAGCTATAAATACTCCTTTGCTTCCATCACAATATACTCCCTACGTCCCAAAAAAAATGATGTTTTGGGTGTTCGTGCCACAAGTTTGACTCGATTTATAAAAAATACGAATAATGTTTATATCTCCGAATAAATTTGTTAAAAAACTAGATCTAAAGATCTTTCCGGTAATATCAATTATGATACTAATCGATGATATTTATTATTTTTTTAAAAATTGCCGGCTATCATTTTCTAGAAAGCGAGAACGACATCCTTTTTGGGACGGAGGGAGTATGTAAGTTCAGATCTATCAAAGGTGCTACTCCCTCGGTCCTTTTTATTTGTCATCGTGGGATCGTGCCACAAGTTTGACTTGATTTATAGAAAATACGTATAATATTTATATCTTCAAATAATTTTGTTAAAAAACTAGATCCAAAGATCTTTCCGATGATATTAATTATGATACTAATCGATAATATTTATTATTTATTAAAATTGCCAGCATTTGTGTCTCGGGAAGCGAAGCGACAAATAAAAAAGGACGGAGGGAGTACCTAACATAGCTGGCGTGATTCTCACGCTATCTGATTCTACAGTAACTGGTCTTGGACACCATACTATGAAGCCGTCCTTCAGCACAAGCTTGAGCCTTAGCTTCATCCGCCGAAGCAGACCGGAAAAGCACTCACAATGTCATTAGGATCACCTCCCCTCTTTGGTATGCAAGGCCTGACCTTGATTGTATTTGGAAACGTGGCGTGCTCAAAGCGCAGAGCACTATCGGTCGTGGCCTCCTTGCTTAGACCTCGTTTCTGGCTCCGACTCCTATAGAGGAGCCTTATCAAACGGTTTAGAAGTCGTTTGGAGCTATTTTTCAATGTTGTGGCTCCTCTAAAATAACTTTAGATCCTTCGAAGAAGCCCCACTAAACAACGTCTTTGGAGTTTTGCCATGTCACAACAAGTCAAATCATTATAATTGCATTGCAAGAACCAATCAAATATCTTTGCATACTCTCTCCATCTCAAAGAAGATGTCATTCTTGTTTTTTTTTCAAAAAGTCAAATAGTTTTAAGTTTGATTAAACCTGTAAAAGATATTAATATTTATGATACCTAAATAAGTATCATCGATTAATCATGATATTTTCGTAGCATGATATTTTCTTAGCATGTCAGTTTGAAGTCATATTAGTTGTATTTCATATAAAGTTAGTTAAAGTTAAGAAAGTTTGACTCATATATAAATTCTGAAGTACATTCCTCTAGGCATGGACATGGTACGCTAAATTTCAATGTTCTAACTGCCTTTTGTTTCTATTTTGGAACTTAAATAAAGCAGAAAAAAGATTCTTATCGTATTAAAAACTCAATCCACACGGGGTAAACCGCCCTTGTTGACACCATATTTTGACAAGCAGAGACTGCTTATGGGACCGGCCCGTTAGAGAGAGAAAGACTACTTTGCTCCGATCGACTAAACAGAGAAGCCGAGTGACATCAGCCAATCTAGACGTGCCAGGACTCGGCGAGCAAAGGAAAACATGTCGGACTTCATCAAGAGGGAAGGAATTGAAGTCTAAGTTACCTTTTGTTTTGTATTCGTGTTTGAGTAGGACTCATGTTAGATTTTCGGGCTATATATATCAAAGACCCGACCATTGTAAAAGAGAATCAATCAATACAAACAACACCTTTCGGTCTCCGGCCATCAACCTTAGGAGTAGAAGTAGAGTAGATCTCGGCGAGACCTTCGACAAATCAAGCTGCATCGGTTGAATTCGACCTTCGGTTTGCTTGTAAGTATTGCCACAGTTCATGTCTCATTTACACGGCCGCACCGTTTGACCTCGTGTTAGCTTGATTTGAGCTAGTTATCGGTTTACATCGTGTTTGTAAGGCTGCATTGCTTCAACCTCTTACACCAATGGTTTAAGCTAGTTATCGGCTCTATCAGATCGGCAATCCGGTAGATTCATTAAGTGCTGATATTGTTTGTTCTATCTGCATATTTATTACAACAATATCATTACCCAATCGAGATTGATAGGTTAGATCGTGCTTAATCTTTGCTAAAATCGAACTGTTTTAATGCTTATTTGATTTCACGCCTATACTTGTTAAAACAGTCGATCAGGCCTTTATCAGCTAACTTGTCGATCTCGGTTGTTACGTATTGTGCGTTAGAAATATTTACACGATTGTGGTTAATTTGGACTTGGAATAGATCTAGCTTAATATTACTTGTTATCGGCTGTATTTTCGAACCCCACTGTCAAGTATATTATGTCAAGTTTACCCAATTCCAGATCTGATTATGATCAAGTAAATATATCTTGTTTGTGCTTCATGAGCCCTATATCGGCTAAAATAGCTGATCCAGTTATGCCTTCATGAGTAGAGCCCATATTCAGATTTGTTCATTTATTAGACAAAATAGCATTGCTTATTAGATCTGTTGAAGCCTGCTGGCCGCAAGACCAGATGAATGCAGACCTGATATGTTTTGTGAAAACAATTCAGCAAAGACTGCCGGCCTTTCAGACCAGTCTTGGTGAATTACTATTCGTTTGATCAATGGATTGTATCTGTTTGTGTGATCTAGCTCTTTTACATGGACCCTGTATCGGCTAAATAGCCGATCTAGTTACACTCTTACTTTACGATACCTCTGCATGTGCTGCTTTAAATAGAATTAAATGAATTCATTACACTGCATGCTCGTATCAGCTAAATGGATTGGCTAATCGTTTGTTCACTCATTATACATTATGAATAGCCGTTTTATCATCATATATTTTGCACTGTCAGGGGTTGACTTTTTAGTCAAAATCCTTCAATCATCGGCTATTCTAGGCCACACATTCTGGAACTGTCTAGCAACAAAGCCGGCAGGTTACATAATTTAACATTTGTTTCTTCCTTGTCAATTGCAGGTCAAATTGGTTGGCACGCCCCGAAGTTCAAATCATCAAGCTCGGCTTGCCTGCTTTTCGAGGCTCAGGGGATCAAGGGACTCCAGGCTCCTACACGGTCTCTAAGGGCCTCCGAGTGTATTGTCACATTTTCACGTCAACAGTTCTTAAGTTAAGGTACCTGAACCCCTATTCCACCCATACACAATAGCACCACAGCTCACGTGAGATTGAGTCAGACCTTGGACCTATACTTCCCACCATCGGTCTTACTGAATATAAGCTAGATAACCGATGGATTTTTAAAAAGAGAAACAAACATAAGAATTATGACCGTCGAAAAGAAATATTTAGGATCCAAAACATCAAACTTGTATTTTGTCCATAAACTACAAACTAGACACTATATATATAGATAGAAACTATACTTCTAACGAACTGTTTCTTCAAAATAAATTTTGTCTAATCATATATCAGCTCTCTTATTATCTATCATACCTTCTAATATCTTGTTCAGTTGTTCTCATATAGACGTGTTTCTTGTCAAGAAATCTTTTTCTTAATTACAATTTTTATTTTTCTTAGTTAACATTCTAATAATAAATAAACATATAAATTATCTAATTTCTAGACTAAGAGTGTCCTCATTTCTACGGCAAATCCTTAATCCTTGACTTAAAAATTCTTCAAAAACCCGCATGTACCTAAGCAGTACCACTGGTGGCGGATTGTCACTTTTGGTTTTGGTTGGTTTCCCGTTTGACCAGTCCACCAGAAGGGGACCATTTCTTGGGGCATCCTTGCCGACGCGGGTCCCGGCCCAACGCAACGTGTAACATTCCCACGGTGACGGAGCCGTGATTGGGCCGTAACGGCTCCGTGGGTTGCGCCCGCCCGCCCTTTACCTGCGCCACACCTTGGGGTAACGTCGTCACCCCTAACGCCGCCGCCGTGGCTGGGAGCGGTGCCCGCGGCGTAACCCCTAACGCCGCCACGCGCGGCCATCCATGGCCTCCTGCGACGATGACTTCGGCCTCCTCGGTGACGACGCCCACCAGCCGGCAACTCCCCCGCCCCCGCCCCCACCGCCCAGCAACCCGCGCCACCGCCGCCGCCGCCGCCGCAGCAGCAGGGCGCCCATCCCTTGAGCTTCACTGACGCGGCTGCGGGGGCTGCCGCCGGCGCCGGCTCCTTCGCGCAGGCGCAGGAGGAGAGCAACCACCACGCCGAGCGCGGCAAGCCGGCGCACCACGCCAAGCGGGGCAGGGAGCGCGCCGAGGAGTTCAGCAGCGATGGGGGAGAGTACTCTTCCTACTCTTCCTACATCAGCAGCAGCGGCAAGAAGGCCCGTGGCGGTGGAGGGAGCTCGAGCGTGTTGGATTTATACCGTAAGGATCGGGAGGAGTGGACGGACGGCGCGATCACTAGCCTCCTCGATGCCTTCACGGACCGATTTGAGCAACTCAACCGGGGAAACCTGCGGGGTCGGGACTGGGAGGACGTGGCCGCCGCGGTGACCGACGGGAAGGGCAAGACTACCGGGGGCAAGAGCGTGGAGCAATGCAAGAACAAGATCGACAACCTGAAGAAACGCTACAAGGTGGAGTGCCAGCGGCTCGCCAGTTCCGGAGGAGGCGCCGTCAGCCACTGGCCCTGGTTCAAAAAGATGGAGCACATCGTCGGAAACTCCGCGTCTCCTGCCTCCTCCAAGTCTCTTGGTGCTGCCGAGGATGTGAAACCGAGGCCGCCGCCGCTGCAGCAGCAGCAGCATGGCAGCAAAAGGTGGTTCATTCTTACATCATTGCTTGATCAATTTGGGGATCTACTGGTCTTAGCTAATGTTTGTCACTGTAGGTATCCTGTTTCCAGCACTGGCCCTCCTACTGGGGTTGGTAGCTCTAGAGCAAACCGTCTTTCAAATCCAAAATGGAAGAGGGTGCTTCTGAAGATTGGGGGCACAGCCTTATGTGGAGCAGCTCCTCAAAATGTTGATCCCAAGGTAGTTTATAATATTAGCTGATGGTGATAGATCTATTTTGATGCTTCCCTATTTGTTTTGTACTACAATGTTGTCACTTTGTCAGGTGATTATGCTGATCGCCAGAGAAGTTCAAGTGGCGTGTCATCATGGTGTGGAGGTAAATAGAGTACATCCATTTCAGAGACTCATTTTTCTGATGTCAGGGAACACTTGTCAAGTTAATATTACATTCAACCCTATCAGGTGGCAATCGTGGTAGGAGGGCGGAATATATTCTGCGGTGACAATTGGGTAGCTGCAACAGGCACTGATCGAGCCTCAACATACCCAATTGGGTAACTTTCTGCCATAATTATTTACCTTAATTTTTATCGTATAGCAGTAATCGGGAGTAATAATGAGCATGCAACAAAATATTTGGATGGGCCCTGGACTCCTAGAGAAAGATTGTCAGTTCTTCGTAATGCAGACATCCATGGTTGTGCTGGTGAATTTGATAGTATAGGACTTGGCCATGGTTGCATACTTGTATTCCAGTCGCCTGGTTGGACCTTCTTATTGGTTAGAATGGATGACAAAGTTTCCTTATGCTTGTGTTTTGTGTATAATGCATTCCTGATCTGGCATTTATTTTGTCAAGTGCCACTTCAAGTTTATATAATCTCACTTCTATATCTATACCAAAGAGCCAAAATTTCTCCCCATTTTTGGTTCAGGCCTTCTTCCCTAACTAACTCTGTGAGTGGGGAAACTATCTTTATTCGTCTCTCTACAACCCTCCTATTTTATACATATGCATGTCTTTTTAAGGTAACCTGAATAGCTAAGAATTCTGATCCAAATAGATTGCTCCGATGCTAAGCAACATGGACAGGAATTCTAATCAAATAGAAAAGAATAAGAGTAGAAATTTGTATCTATGCCTTTAATTGTATCTTATTTTATTTCTAATATAAACTACGGAAACTTTCTTGTTTTTGGTCTTTTTTATTTTTTCTATTTTTTTTTTAACTCAAAGGACAGCTGATTTTGTTCCCATGCCATATGGTTTCAAGTTTTTTTTTTTTTTTTTTTTTTTTTTTTTTTTCGGTTTCATGTTCCCATATGTTCCCATATCGTACGGTTTCAAGTTTCCTTTTTTACGTTTGGTTTCCATTTTCTATCTTATTTTCCTTTTTCTTCCCATGTTTTGTTTCCTTTATTTCCCTTGTTTGTTTTTTTTTTTCCACGTTCTGCTTCTTTTTTTACCTTTCTTTTTTGTCATGTTTGGAACGTTAACTCCTGAGTCCTAAGTCTTTTTTCCCGTTTGGTTTCTTTTTGTTTTTTTCCTTTGATGTTCCAAAACTTTTCTGTTATATTTTGGTCTGTTGTTTCCATAAATATCGAAAATTAATAATAAATGTAATATTATGGATCTTTAAACTCTTGACCCTCCTTTATGAAGATGAGAATTTCACTACCAAGATGTTGTTGCGATTTTGATTAGTATAAAAAAAATTCTCTTATTGTAACCGATTAAACTTTTGGTCTAACTAATCAAACTTTAAACTGAAATATTGACCAGTTTGTTGTCCGATCTGGTCTAAATAAATGTCTCTATAAACTATATATATATGTAACAGTGCAATCCCTGACGAAGGTTATGTGAAAACTTAAAGAAGTATCATCATCAGCGGATATACTAGTTCTTGATTATGGGTGCGCAAAGAAAGTCATAGAATTCGATATTTAACTCTATCAATGCCTAAATAGTATCAAAATATTTGTGTGCTTTATAACAGGAGAAAAAAATCTATCATGATTGTATTTTAAATTTGATACGGACTTAATAGGACATTGTTGTATTATTGCCAACATTAGCTTATATTATGGATGTCATAATCATCATAAAATAAATTATAGCTTTTAAATTTTATAGAAAAGATAAAATATAAATAGATATGTACCATTCTTGACGTCGTATTCCAAATGTTTGATAGCTTTTCTTCACCTGTTGCAATGCGTGGGCATATTTGCTAGAAAGTCTTATGCGAGGCAGAAGTTTATGCTTGTGTGGCAAGTCATTGACTTTAGGAACCTCAAGAGCTTGATTCAGGATCAAGCTATAACTGGTGAAGTTTATTGTGTGATTCTACAACATTGTCACCTATGTCTCTGTGTGTGTGTGTGGGGGTGGTGGTGGGGTGGCTGAAGGGGTGTTTTTTTTTGGTGCCATGGCCAAGCTTCAAAAAAATAAGCACTACGGTCAACTGTGTTATAAGACGTTGGATCTGTGATGGAGTTTTTTGAGTGTGTACAGGAAGCTATGTAGAGTTGTCAACTCTCAGGGCACCAACTTGTTGACTTGGATGACTACCTGTAATAGCCAGGACAGCATGTAGGAAATGTATTCAATATTAACTAGTTCAGAGTACTAAAAACTGAAGGGCAACTGAACATGGGCATTTGAACTTATGAATTGGTAAACTTGTGTAACTTAATAGTGGCCAATGGAGCTCATAATTCATATGATTTAGTCTTATTTTGTGCGCCTTTAGGAACAGAAATTCCATGTCTGTTCAAATTGCAGTTTGCTGCTACTTTGGCTTGTATATTTCTTTCTGTACTATTCAGGGAGTTCTGGATTTCTGGTAGACTGGTATTTAAGTGGCATGTGTATGTACTTACACCTTTCTGTTTTAACTGTCAGAATGATGGCATCATTGATGAATTCAGCACTTCTTCAAGCATCACTAGAAAAGATAGGTGTGGAGACAAGAGTCCAAACCGCATTGATGATGCAAGAAGTTGCAGAACCTTACATTAGGCGCCGAGCCATACGCCATCTTGAAAAAGGGAGGGTGGTCATCTTTGGTGGGATTGGTGGGGGCACTGGGAATCCATTGTTCACAACAGATACGGCTGCTGCCTTAAGAGCTTCAGAGAGTATGCCATTGCATCCCATCTCTAATACCTTTCTTTTTCATTCTTATGATTTTCCAGTGGACTTGCACATACATCTTCCCATTCCAGAATGCTTCAATTTAGTTTATATGAAAGCTTCAGATGACGCAGAGAGGAAACTGACTAGATGTACTTGCCAACCAGTCAATGCAGATGTTATCCTTAAAGGTATTGTTGGTGATGATGAATATGGTTGTCCTCCTAGGACCAATAGTAATGCTTCATTTGAGCACATCTCCTTTAGGGAGTTAGCAGCAAGAGGAATCACCAAAATGGACATGACAGCAGTAACATGTTGCGAGGAGAACAACATTCCTGGTTAGTATCTCTCATCAACTACTCTGTCCTATTCTGAATGTA
The DNA here is from genome assembly GCA_015844335.1 of Chrysopogon serrulatus. Lineage (NCBI taxonomy): Eukaryota > Viridiplantae > Streptophyta > Magnoliopsida > Poales > Poaceae > Chrysopogon > Chrysopogon serrulatus. The sequence goes on from JADLZL010004288.1 coordinate 105,270, forward strand.
GGTCATAGGTTGTTTTAGCCTCCTCAATTCCGTCCCGCTAAGAGTGACAATTTAACTGTGTCTTAAATCCAACAATCTCAAGTTTGATTTATGACACCAAAATAGGTATACTGTGAAAATTTATATCATAGTAAATCTAATGATACTCATTTAATATTATAGATTTTGGTAAGTTTTTTTTATATAAACTTGGTTAAACTTGAAATAGTTTGACCTAAAACTCACTATTTGTGACAGAGGTATTAGGTCGTTTTAGAAGTTATATGCATGTTTTACCCTTGTCTTCCTTCCTTTCCTTGCCATTGCTAATAAATGCTAGCACTCCCACAAATGAATGACCCATCTTGATGAGATGCATAATAAATGAAGGGTGCTAAGGCCATTTTAACCATTTTATTAATCTTTGCGCATCGAGTCCCATATTTGGAATTGTGGGGGTCATTTCCGGTGATGTTCTGGCAATGAATTACTGATTACAGTATTAGCAGTTTATACATAAGATGACATTTGTACATTTCTTGCAGTTGTCATTTTTAACATGTTAGAGCCTGGTAACATCTCCAGAGCAATTTGTGGAGAACAAATAGGCACCTTAGTTGACCAGTCAGGAAGGATCACATAAAATTAGGAGGATTAATGGTGGTAGCAGAGCTCCAGGACATATGCCAGTACTCTGGGTGACATCATGGATTCCTTGCTCTTGGATCTTTTCTGGACAGAAGAGAAGCATGTTCATCAGATGGAAGCCTTCACCTTGATTTGCCTGGGATGCCTGTTGTGTATTATGCGTTGTGGTGGCAATTGCCCAAGTATTTAGCTTGTAATATCTATTTGTAATTTTGTCTGTAGATTAGTGGAAGGGCTTTTGTAAAGTGGTTCATGGGTACCCAGATCAGAATGTTGTGTTGCAAGTTGTAATGCTATTATTTGAGTCTAGTGTGTTTGAGGTATCGCCTTTCGCCCGATTAATTTGCCTTTTGGCTTTCCAGCAATCAATCTTTTTGTTTGTTCAATGATGATACCAGAATATATGCTACTAACTATTGTTGATAAAATTAGAGGCATGTTGATGCTTATTTCACTCTTAACACCTGAGGCTATGTAATGCTGCGAGTGCAGATAGCTTTGATTTCAATGCAGGGCTCTTTATTGATGCCAGTGTTGGACTGCCAATCTCCAATGTGACTTGCTGTTTCCCTGCATCGTAATACGAATAGTTTTCTTAGTTCTCAGGATTGGTTAAATATATATTAGGCGTTGAGTATTTATCAAGGGCACAAGGCATACTCATGGATTCGAAGGAGCATGTATTGATCCCTGCAGCAAATAACTTGCGGCAAAACTTCATTGGGTGCTAGGGCTGACAAGGCATACTCATGGATTCGAAGGAGCATGTATTGATCCCTGCAGCAAATAACTTGCGGCAAAACTTTCATTGGGTGCTAGGGCTGACAAAATTTCAAATTTCATTGGACACTAGCTAGGGCCACGAATGCCGCACTTGCTTTTGAGAATCAATGTGAAGACTGCAATGGATACCTGAAAAACTGCAATGGAGCGAATCAATGCGATGATTAGGGCTACAAACATCAGCTTGCACAAGCATGGATCCACGCAAAACTGCAGTAGAACGAATCAATGCCAGGGACGCTCGGCACTTGATTAATGCACGGGCTCGAGACCTTTGGGTTTCTTGGTACGCAGAATTACACTCTTGGTGCCTAACAAAACCTGGCGTGGCAGGAATATCAGATTGAGTTATCCCTTCACATCTTAAATGGGTTCTCCATATGGAAAACAAAACTACTACATCAATGGTTTCAGATGTTCTTATTTGCAGATAAACATCTGGTGTGTCCAGAAGACCGAGGTGGATGGTATCTAGCAACTTAATATATCATCCGTCTTCATCGAAGAGCAAGATAAAACCGAGATAGAAGCGACAGTGGATATTAAGACACTGTTGCCAAATTCAAGTCCTGCATGAGGTTAGTCGATCTTCCCTTATCTATGCCATTGCTTTCTTGACTCAGGTTCTACCAATATGCGCATTACTACAATAACTTTCTTCCTTGGATATGTGTGAACTACACAAACAGTTAGATATTTTTGAATGTGGCGTGATTGCAAGAGTGTGTGTCTAGAGCAACTCTGGTAGCATCTAGCATCTGATTATGGCATCTAGCATCTTCGTCAAAGAGCAGGACAAATGCAGAAGTAGAAAAAAAGAATGGCTGCAGTAGCATGGTTATTTAAGATATTTCCTTGCGACTTTCAAGGTCCATACAAGGTCAGTCAGTCATTTTCCTCGTCCGCACCATTGCTTTCTTGACTGTTGGATGGAGGGTGTAGAATAGTTAATTTAAACAAGATTCCCACAGAGATTTTTTTTCGCCATTAAAACTGTTTAAAACTTTTAATTACATAAACGTTTGGTATATTTTTTTTTCCCTGAATCTGGGGTGTAACATGAGCCAATGATTTGCAGCATCGCACGTGCACCATTCAAGATGCTTACACACGCATACACACTGCTGTCTCATCTTCTCCAAAATATACTGTACACATTTACAATGTCCTTGTAGCCATTTGTCTCACAAATGCAATACTTGGAGATTCTTTTGGACCTGTTTCCTGGAATCCGATGCTTGGTCACTTGGGTGGAAGAGTTTGGGGTGCTAGCCGATTTACATCGTCGGCCAGAACGCCATGTAGCTCAGCCAGGCCGGTGTTTTCCCTGACGCCGCCCTGATGAACCCGTTTGCTGTGCCACCGGAGGACGATGAAGCATCCTGACCGGCAGCTGAAGATCTTGGGCACAGGAAGAAGCTCCTGGAGCCCAGTTCCATAATCTTTTCCTTTGGATTAAGACCTAACCATAATTAAAAAAAAACGAAATGGTCAACGAAAGACTAAAATATGTGCAAATTACATTAGAAAGCCCAATTCAATATCTGACTGACTTTTTTTACAGTACTATCTCAGATATTGAAAAATTCTTTAAAAAAAGGTTGTCTGAGTTTTGAATTTGGTCCTTGGAAACTGTGCTACTGCATAGTTCGGAGTCGGGACCCATATGGGCATATGGCGGTAGGCTTTCAGATGATACTGTTATGGGTGAGATACGGCTATCTATGAATTTAGAAATGAGTTTAGCCATACTTCCTGTTTGGTTGAATAGCTGTGATAAGCTATCTTTCTATTTGCTAGATGGATAAGGGTGGACGAGACAAGAATAATAACTAATTACATCTATTATTTAAAAATAATGAAAACTAATTATATAGCAATAAATATGCACTACCACTAATTCTATCATGATAATCACTAATTGAACATGATATATATTAATTACCACTACTATTATCCTAATTGGCACTTAAAAGGTGCTCCAATCACTATATTAGCACTCATCAAAGTTAATCTTATAACTAATAATAAAACATATTAATAATCCTTAGTTTGGTAATCCTTAGTTTAGTTACTAGTGATAGATTAGAACACATGGATGAGCTTGGTAGATAATTTTTAGTGGTAGCGATATCTAACATCTCCTATCTACTAATGGAACAACATTCGTCCAGAGATTTCAACTTGCAACTATAGCACATTCCATTTGGATGTGGCAAATATTGTCCAATCGTAGACTAACTATAGGCTCAATAGATTCGTCTCGTGATGTACAACTAAACTGTATAATTAATTGTTTTTTTACTTATATTTAATGCTCTATGCTGCGGGTTAAAACTTGATATGATGGAGAGAGAGTAAAAAAATCTAAAATCTAAACAAAGCAATACACACTTGAATAGACTGTGGCAAACCACTTGTCATTCAACGGTGGGGGCCACAAGTCAAGAAAAGGAGGATAAGCGTTGACTTCAGTGCCTGCGCATGCTGATGTACTAATGCATCGATTGAAGTTTGGACGAAATGATGTTTTTCTATTGCAGCAGGTTGAGTAGCCGCAGCTGCGTACTACTAATCTATACTAGCTCTGATTTGACGTGAAATGAAAACTGAGGGGGCGACAGTGCAGTTTAGTTAAGCCCAAGAGCAACACAAGCTATACTAGCATCAAAACGTAGCGTGATCCCGAGGAGAATTGGAGAGATTCAGGGAACGTACTCTCCAAGCTGAACTGGGAGTAGTGGAGTCCGAAGGCGTCCGGGTCGGTGGACGGCAGCAGCGGGCGGCGGCCTTCCTTGACGTAGAGCGCGACGGCGGCCGCCACCAGGTCCGCCACGGTCCACTCGGCGGACGCCATGACGTGCAGCGGCCATATGCTGTGCTGCACCGCCACGCTGACCAGAACCTTGCTCGGCGTCCTCGGCCTCCTCCCCGTAGTGTCACCACCGTCCGGTGGGGGCGAGGGGGACGATCCGGAACGGAAGGTCGCGCCCCTGACGCCGGCGAGCAGGTCAGGCAGCGTCTTGGGCCTCTGCTTCTGCCGCTGCTGCTGCTCCGTCCCGCGGCCGTGGAACGACGCCGACCGCTGCTGCTGCTTCTGACCCGGGCCCGCCGCGGCCGCCGCCGCCATCCCGTGCCGCTGCCTGCCGGAGCTGCTCTTGTCGCCGTGCGGCTGCGCCAGAGGAGGCATCGCGCGGGGGCTCTAGATGTCGGTCGAGGTGATCCGCTTGTGACGGACGGCGGAGGATGGAGTCACGTCCGGTGGCGGCAAGGCTCGCGGCGGCCGGACGGCGACGAGGCGGTCAATGCGGAGCAGAGCATGGTGCGGGGAGAGGCAGACGCTGCGGTCACCATGCAGGAGCCTTGGATGCACAAGGACCAGAGAGGCTACAACTACAAGTAATAAACCAGTGTCAGGCGAGCGACTCGTCGCGTCGGGGGCAGAAGCTGGGAAAGGGAAGGGCGCGAGCATTTAGAGACGTCACTAGCCATGTTGTTAGCCGTCGTCCCATCAATAATTGGATTAGTTTGGGTCCTACTCCTACTACGCCACCACCATCAGTTGGCTACTTATTGTCTCTGTTGAAAAATAACACAAGAAAAGAATCTCTCTTACTCTGAGCAGAAATACTAGCCCGCCCATGTCCTGGGAGGCGATCGAGCCACCGATCGATGGATGTACGCTAGGACGATGGTCGCTGTCGAGCTGAACGCGGCCGGCGAGGCCACCAGCGGATGGCGACCAGTGAGCTCGTGGCGCGCTGCGGCCTGCACGTTGGCGCGTTCCAATCGGCAGAACCAAGCAAATTGTCTAGTGACTTATTTGTCGTGCGCAACGCAAATAAAGCTCCATCTCTCGGTCCCGGTGAGATGTTTTCCGGTACAGCATGATTGGCCTAATTGGAGGTACGGTGTCGAGGAATTTGGGATCGCGGCCGAAAAGAACGGGGTTTTTTTTATTTTATAAGGCCTTGTTTAGTTCTATGAAAGTTTCTGAGGAGAGAGATTGTAAAGTCCTGTAGCAGTTCGTTTTTATTTGGTAAATATTGTCCAATCATGGCCCAACTAGACTCAAAAGATTCGTCTCGTGATTTACAACAAAACTATGTAATTAGTTATTTTTTTATTTATATTTAATACTCTTTACATGTGGTAAATTATTTGTGAGAGGAGAGAGATTGTAAAGTTCTGTAGCATTTCGTTTGTTTGTGGTAAATATTATCCAATCGTGGCCCAATTAGGCTCAAAAGATTCGCCTCGTGATTTACAACAAAACTATGCAATTAGTTATTTTTTATTTATATTTAATCTTTCTTTATATGTAGGTATAAATTGATGTGATGGAGAAAGAATATAAAAACTTACAATTTCAATTGAAATTTGCATGGAACTAAACAAGGCCTAAGAACGGATCGTGAAGGAAGATAGATGCCTACCCGCCCGGGAAGCGCCGGGACAGCGAAGGGACAGGCGCGGTGGAGCTCGCTACTGGGGGAGGGCAGGCCTCGCCTCGCGTCTGATTGATGGCGACGAGACGACACGCTCCCCTGCCCAAATAATGCACTCCACTCACGACCTGCAGCTAGCTGCAGCTACCCGGAGCTCGTGCTGCAGCCCCGCGCGCACGTGCGCCAGCCGCTGGATGAGCATGAGCTTCGGATGGGAAATGAAACGAAAATCTGCGCTATCATCGGGTCGGACCAACCCAGAACGACGCTTCGACGCTCGTGGAACACGCCAGCAGCTGCCATCAGTCTTGCCTTGCGTCCCATGTCCACCGCCGTAGGCGACTCACGGCTAGTCCCGCGGATCACTTGTTGCTATGCTCGTTGCCCGACCGGTCACCGGTGTGTAGCTAGGCTAGGCTAGGCTACTCCCGAGAAAGAAAAGGTGAGGCGTCTCATCCTCAACCTCTCTCTCTTACTCTCCCATGGCGGCCTCGATCGGCCATCTCTTTCTCGCACTGTTAGTAGCTTCGCCGCCCAAGAGCCCAACGCAGGTCATCCAGTTGCTCATCACGTACGCGACCCTGCCTGCAGCTCCTGTTTTTCGCCGTTCCATACGTCGGCAACAAGCAAATTTTCTCCAGAAGCTAAGCGATATAGCGCTAGCGCTAGCTGCACCTAATTCAATTAGGACTAGAGTGAGGCCCCCGTGGGGATGAGGCTTAAAAAAAAGGAACTGGAAAACAGAGGTATGAACAGTAACGTGTCAGGCGGAACAGTAACTGATGAACAGTACCATCCCGATGGAGAACAGTGCGTTCCTGGTGCTGTGCTTTGCCGGTTGTGAACAGTGCAATGAATAGTATGATCCCGGTTCAAAAAAAACAAAGTATCTTTATAGATTCCTGCCCATCCGGGTGAAGGTGACGGTGACGGCGCGGCGCCAATGCAAGGCTGATGAAGGCCTTGTTCACTTCCCCCTCCAACTTCTAAGTTTTTTCACTCTCTCTCCATCACATCAATTTTTACCCGCATGTAAAGAGTATTAAATATAAGTATAAAAAATAACTAATTACACAGTTTAGTTGTACATCACGAGACGAATCTTTTGAGCCTAGTTAGGCCACGATTGAACAATATTTGCCACATACAAACGAAATGCTACAGGACTTTTCAATCTCTCTCCATCACATTAATTTCTACCCTATATATGGAGCATTAAATGTTAGTACAAAAATAACTAATTACATGGTTTGGTTGTAAATCACGAGACGAATCTTTTGAGCCTAGTTGGACCACGATTGAATAATATTTACCAAATACAAACGAACTGCTACAGGACTTTTCAATCTCTCTCTTCCCCGTCTAAACAAGGCCGAAGAAGCCTGCAACGTGGCGGCTTTCGTTCCTGTTTTTCTCGCCGGTGCTTTACGCAAATCGCACCTGCAAACAATGACCGTGTCGTGTACGGTCTGTGCAAATCAGCGGGGGCTTTAATTTTGTGGTAGATTGGAAGATCGTATAGTAGATGTATGTACGGAGAAAAAATTCCAACTGTTCTCGAGAAACTTCATAGGCTATATATGCTCTGATGACAAAAATAAAAGCTAAAAATAATCCAGAGCTGAAGCTATTCGTGGCATATTCGGCAGCCTTTTGCTCCAACTAGAAACCCTACCTATATTTAACATCATCTCTTATATTTTATACATTGCTTGCTACTTGCTATGACTTTCATGGTCTACATCTACATGGGAAAAATTCATTTATATTCATCGTCAAACTACTTTGCTAATTTATCATGTTTTCTATTGTTGTTTTTGCTGATTTATTATAATATTTTTAGGTTTCAGTTAATCCACGGGTTTTTGGTTTTGGTGACAGATTTTCACACGAATTGGTGTTTGGTGTTGTTTCGGATTTTAATTTCGGGTTTCGGTTTTAGGTGCGCACAGACTCCATTCAATCTGAACCTGCACTGTTGCCATCTTGAGTTTGTGAAACAATGTTGCCATCTTGAGTTATGGGTTACTTCCTCCGTCCCAAAATTATGGTCACTTTAGGTGTGTGCCACAAGTTTGGCTCGATTTATAGAAAATTTATATAATATTTATACCTCCAAATAATTTTGTTAAAAAAACTAGATTCAAATATCTTTTCAATGGTACAAATTGATAATATTTATTATTTATAAAAATACCGATAGTTATTTCTCAGGAAGTGAAAGTGACAAGAAATGGAATGGAGGGAATACTGCACACACAACAATAGCCTCCGCTGCAATAGTTGCAAAAAACAGGCCAATTCATGTTTTGGCTTTTAAGATATATTGCTTTTGTCACGTATTTAGAAACACACTATCCTAGATATATATTAAAAATAATATATCTAGAAAAGATAAAAACATATCTTAATAATTTAGAATGGATGTACTGTATGTTTTACATTTTTCCAATTCGAGAAGTATAATGTGTCTGATTGATTACTCACACAACTCCTTATCTATGTTTCGGCAATGCACTTGATCATGTTTGGCTAACTGCACTAGCCCATGTGTAGGCTCGAAATTTCTCTAAGCAATTCTAGCTTATATCCAATAAATTAAACCAAATATTGCACTCCAACTATTCAACCTATGTCCTGCACGGCTGCACCTGTTCTCCCGAGGATCAGTCTTGTGTTCACTTTGCAGGTCACCCCCGATTGGGTCACCGCTCCATCGTCCCTCTCGGTTTCATCTATTTGAACTAGTGCAGATCCTTAAGTGTTAAGCCATTATTAAATCCCACGTGCAGCAAAAATTACTAGCTTTATATAACATGAAACGAGACAACAACAGGTATACTCACCAATAATACATTTGGGGTAAATTATTAAACACCCCTAAGATCTTATTTTGATGCTCTTGTATTCACCTCAATTGTGGTGGAGTGGATTGAAGTAGAAATTAGTTTAAGTTCCACTCCAACACACTTTTAGATTAAGAAGAATACGAGTGCATCCAAATAAATGCTTACGCAGTTAACCAAACACACATATTTGTATTCCCTTGTACAAGCTAAGCATTTTCTGAAAGAAACTAATCAATAGCGAGAATTGCATAGCCTTTTTTTTTTTGAGCATCACAGAACTTTCATTAATCATTGGCAGGATTACAATCAGCGGCCGCTAGTCCAACCAACCAGTTCGGGACATAGTCGAGCCAAAAGAAAGAGCGCTCTACAGCTGACACCATACTAGCACAATAGTGAGCCACTGTATTAGCCTCTCGCTTAACCCACACAACTCTAAAATTAACAAAAGACCGCCTAAGTCTGTGATGTCAAAGCAAAGACCCCCAATAGTTGATCTTGCACCATTCTTGTCTTCAATCAGGGTCTTCGTGGTGCTGCAGTCCACCTCCGAATAATATTTTCATATCCATTTTCCACGGCTAGCTCCAAACCTTCCTTTGCCGCTAGTGCTTCCGTAGTAAGGGCGTCTCGGGACATCGTCAAGCCATCGTGCAGCCGCGGATTGCACCAGTCCCAGATGGTCACGGATAACAACTCCCGCGCTACCTGTCCCAGTTTCTGGATCAAAACCGGCATCCGTATTCACCTTAAACCATCCCTGCTCCGGCCTGCTCCACTTCATCGGCGTCCTTGGCTGCGTCGGCCTTGGGGGTGCCTTTAGCGACGCTAGTTCCTCCATCAGAGAGGATACATATCACGCCATGGCTCCTGGCTCCCACACCTTGCGTCCATGGCGACGCCCGTTCCTTCCCGTCCACAACGCCCACGCTCCGCAGATCAGCACGCTTGCAACTTTTGGTGAACACACATTGGCATGAAGAACATCCGTCGCCCAGGTGATGGGGTGGAGGTTCGGCACTGAGATCCCTGTCACCTTCTTGACTTCCCCCCAGAAACGCCGTGCACCTGGACAGCTGAAGAACACATGGAATAGACACTCATCAGGTTCTCCACACAGCTCACAAAAACTCTCTTGGGCTATATGTCTGCGCTTTAATTCAGCTTTAGATGGCAGGGAATTATGGAGCACCCGCCACCAGAACACGCGCACTTTTGGAGGGACATCCAATTTCCAAACAGCTTTCCAGGATAACTGGTCACCTGACAGCGTTGTCTCCCCGTCTTTGCCATAGCCTCACTGTCGACTCTCCTTCAGAAGCCTATATGCCGATCGAACTGAAAAAAACTCCATGCTTCTCCTCAGCCCATGCCGAACATCTGTCTCTTGTCTTGTACTAGGCTTAATTCTCAACACCTCCGCTGCCTCCAAGGCCATGAACGACCTTCGGACCTTCTGCTCATCCCAGACCCTTGTCCCCGGAACAAACAGGTCACACACCCTTTCTACATCAGCTCGTTGCGGACGAAACAATGGCTTCATCATTCGTAGAGAATTGCATAGCCTTGTCTAGGTTAGAGGTATACTACATGGTTCCTATGTTTTTTCAGAACCGCTTCATGACCCCTAATGCAACCAATCAAAGCCAATGTGGGTGCTTGCTGATGTGGCCCATTACCAATGTCCGAAAGGAATGATTAATGTGGTAGATGGGCCGCTGTGAAACAATGTATTGGGCCGCAAGATTAGTATCGAGGACGCGAAGCGAGAGACGGATTTTCCTAGAAAAAAGTCTACTTTCCCTCTCTCAACTTTCGCAAAAGTTTACTTTTCCTCCCTAAATTCCAAAACCAGACAAACAACCTCCCTCAACTTTTCAAACCATGCACTTTACCTCCCTAGAGTGGTTTTGACGGTGGTTTTGCTACAGTAACAGTGGTTTTATCTTTATCTTTTTTATTTATTTTGGCTGAATTTTTAAAACATCATAGTAAATCACAAAAATTCATAAAATAGAAAAATCTAATTTTATTAGACTCCACATGAGTAGATCTACGCAATGAATATATAATATGGTATGTTTTAATACAAAGTTTTTGCTAGTATTTTTCTTTTTTATTTATTTTGGCTGAATATTTGAAAAACATAGTAAATCATTGAAAAATCATAAAATAGAAAATCCAATTTTTTTGGACTCCACATGAGTAGGTCTACAAAGTGAATATATAATCTGGTATGCTTTGGTTCAACAAAATAATTATAGAAGCTACAGTTATGAATTATTTTAATTAATTAGATCAAAGGTTACAACAAGAATTTTGTACTAAAGTATATCATATTATATGTTCATTTGTTTATCTACTCATGTGGAGTCTAAAAAAAATTAGATTTTCTATTTTATGATTTTTCTATAATTTACTATGATTTTTCAAAGGTTCAGCTAAAATAAATAAAAAAGAAAAAACTAGCAAAAACTTTGTACTAAAGCATATCATATTATATATTCACTATGTATATCTACTCATGTAGAGTCCAACAAAATTAGATTTTTATTTTATAATTTTTGTATGATTTATTATGATTTTTAAAAATTCATCCGAAATAAAAAAAGAAGACAAAACCATGCATGCCGTAGCAAAACCACCATCAAAATCACTCCTGGGGAGGTAAAACGCATGGTTTGAAAAGTTGAGGGGGTTGTTTGTCTAGTTTTGGAGTTTAGGGAGGAAAAAAAAGCTTTTATGAAAATTGAGGAAGGAAAATTAGACTTTTTTCATTTTCCTATACGGCTTCTAGGTTTGGAATAGGCTTAGAAGAGAGGGGGGGAGCTTACACGACCTAACAGTTGAGATTACTACTACTTTTTTTTTGACGCCTACTACTAGTACTATATATATGAGAGCAAGACGAGGTGACGATCGACCAACCAGTCATATGCATGAGATGTGGCATAATCAGATTTAGCGTGATTAATTACTTTTTGAACCTTAAACTGAAAATGCGCTCATCTTTTGAATCCATTTAATTTGAAGCCGTTTAAACAAGTAGACAATCAGCCATAATGTACAAAATGGAACAAATGAACAGAGGATGATACGATTAAACAAATAAAAAAATATTTACAATGACTATTTTAAGTAAAAAAATCTAAATGTTTAATAAAAAAAGCTAGCTGACTGTACAGACTATCTTGTTACCTAAAGAGAATCCTTTAATTTTCATCTCCCTAAGACTCAAATCAAATAATATAAAATTTGACCAAATAGATATGAAAAATACTAATGTTTATGATATGAAATAATTTACATTATTTATGAAATATATTTTCTCATAGTCAAATTTAGAACAAAAAATGACATGTTCTAAATCAAGAATTATATTTTTAGGAACTGAGGGACTATTATGTAAACTTGTACGTAGGGCATGTTTGGATGGGGTAGGATAGGAATTGGGGTAGGGACAGGGGCGGATCCATGGGGGGGGGCTGCAGCCCTCCCTGGTTGTGACAGAACCTTCTAAATTATATGGCCCACAAGCACCTGACATTGTGAAGGGTCGAGATGACGGACTAGAGGGGGTGAATAGTCCTTTCTAAAATCTAATCGCAGCGGATGACCGAATAAAATGCGGAATTAAAACTATCAGTCTAATCAAGACTTCACCCCTCTATCTATGATCAAGCACCTTACAAAATAATCTTAGGTTGACCCACTAAGGTGCAAGGCTAGGTAGTGCTCGTCTATCCAATACTAGGTTGCAAGGTCACACAAACCTAAGTAACTAGTACTCAATCAAACCGGGGAGCACCTACACATACTAGTGAGTAAAGCGCACAAAGTCTAAGCACACTAATAGTTCTCACTAGTACGGCTACGCAAGCCTAACTAGTGAGCTCACTTACTTAGCTACACAAACTAAGCAAAGTGACTAGCTGTTGACGGCCACTATTGTATTAATTCAACCGTCAACTAGCCATGAAAAGGATGCAAATGTGATCACCAAAGTAGACATAGGGTTTACACCGACCGAATTCCACGAGTTTTGGTGTTTCACTATTTATGCGGCTTAAAAACGTAAAAGGCGCAAACATACAAGCTTATCGGAACAAGGAAACGAAAAATGGACTACACGGCTACACAGAAGATTCCGTAAGAGACGAGAAGGCACCACACCGAGCCGGGGGCCCGGAGGCCACCAGGTGGGACCGGCCGGGTCCCACCCCTGCACCGGCCGGTCTCGGCCTAGGCCCCCGCCCAGCCCCGGTTCGGCCGGTTCGCTCCACCGCCTTTGAGGATCGATCCCGGCCACCCGTCAATGTCGGTTTGATCCGATGGCTCACGATCATCGGCCAGGGCTATAAAAGGAGAGGCACCCCCCCTGGGAGAGAGGCCCCATTCATTCATTCTCATTCAGAAGTCCAATCATCAGCCAGAAACCCTAATCAGAGCTCCTTTGCTTGGGCCTAGATAGCTAGATTATAACTAGAGGGAGGCAAGCGCAGGCTTGGATTCTGAAGCCATCAAGAGCTTGGATTTGGTATAGTTCTACCTCATCTCGCCTTTGTTCTCTTTCATTGTATAGTTATATGATTGCTACAATTGAATTGATGAATTCTCATTTACTTATATTCATAGTTATTATGTTCCTTGTCTATTGTGGTTATATGCTTAGTATAGCTAGATTAACATTATGTTTATCCATAGGTTCGTATAGCGCTCATCTAATTGATCGTTGGGTGAGTGATAAACATTGTGTAAGCGTGGTGCTTATACGTTGTTTATCTCGCGAATGCACCCTATAGGCCGGGTTTGGTAGATCGCGGGTGTGACATTCCCCGTTGAGTCCTATGTAATCCGAACCCCGTTTATAGGCACAAGAGGGCTTGTATACGACGGAAGGGCGTGCTATGTTCTCAAACTTCCCTAGTATGTCCACTATGAATAACCTGTAATGCTAACCTTAGCCATGACTACTAGGTGTATTGCACCAACCATAATAAACATTGACATTTAGCTAGAAATAACCCAGGAATATCTCGCAACCCTAATGATATAGCTAGGAGTCTCTATCTGTTTATGCCGATGATTATATACTTATCTTATCATTTATCTTGTGACTTACCCCATTGCATTGAGTAGCGAGGACATGGTTATGCCTATTCGTTACACTCTAGGTCAACACACTATCTTTACATAAGCCATACGGACCTTCCTTTGGGAAAATATAAATGACAACCCGTAATACTCCGGGTAAAATGCTACAATGGTATTTGATCTTGCGGCGCGCTTGCGGATACATTTCTATATTCTAAATGGTGGCATGATTTAATACTACACCTCTTGGTGTTATCTTTGGGGATGACAACTTGGCATTCTAGTGGCGGTGCGCTACTCTAGCATTCTTAACGCCGTTATTAGAGATAACATTAAGAGGTGTCAACAAGCATTTTTTGGCGCCGTTTGCGGGAAGGCAATTGGCAATTAAAAAGATAGCGATAGACCTAACAAACTAATGAGATAGAGGAAACCATAGACCCCTACTCAATGCAAAGCTTACCCTTGTGTTTTCTATCTTTGTGAAATCTTATGCAGGGTAATAAATGAGTGGTTTTGATCTGCCAGATAACTACGTTGAAAATCCAGAGAAACTCTTTCGAAGGAAGAAATTCCATCAAGCGAGGGACATCTTTGAATCTCCATCAAAGACACCCACTGCTGAGGTTCGTTCTTTGGAGGAGCAATGTGGCGTAACCTTCTAAATTATATGGCCCACAAGCACCGACATTGTCCCTAAGACCTCTCGTCACCGTAATTGTGCACCACATAATCTAGAATGTTCCGTCGGGTGAATCCCCGATAAACCACGATCACTCCGGGATCAATACTTACAGAGATATCACAAGATTACAACAGTTTTTTATACACAAATATCGAGTAGCGGAAGACTTACAATAACTTAATTTACAAACCTTTTACAAAATTTATACAACCCAGTGTTATTCTTACAAACCGGCGGAAGTATCTTTATATAACTTTATTACAAATCACACAACCAAAGCGCCCTGCCCAGAGGCCACTCAATTCACTCTTCATCGATTACCTCTTCGATCACCGTCATGCAACAAGGGCCGTAGCACTCTTGTCCATGCGGTTCACCTGCAACAGGGGTTGAACAAACCCTGAGTACAAAAAGTACTCCGCAAGACTTACCCGACCAAAAAGTGGGGAGAAGACTCAGGAATGCTGGCTAGTAGGAATTAAGGTGAGGTTTTAGCAAGATCAAAGATACCCTTTTGTGAAAAGAGACTAAGCCAGTCCTTACCTTAACAATCACTTATCAAACATATGCCAGATTCAAAACTCTCATTCTCAGACTTTCATTATTACTACGATGCCGGGACTCGGATCAAGTCTCCCATATCGTGGAGCACCGACGATTCGAATCGCTTTATATACCCAGCTGGGGCTTCCTAGCCACACGATATATGCATGACCAAACATCTTACATATATCAACTCACACTTGTATTTCTCCGCACTGTAAGCGGGTCCTAGTCACGAGGTACAAGACACCATCTCCCTACGCCGTCAGTCTAACCGTCGACGGGTGCACTCGTAGTGTGGGTACACGCTACTTCCCGTCCCGGTGTCCGTTTTCATATGGATCATACAAGGGAGCTTACCGCCATTAGCATGCGACTAGTACTATCCAATAACCTCATGATCCCAGGGCCAAACAACGGACGGTCCTTAACCGACACAAGTGGACGACACTACATCAGGGCAATAGCCCCTCCTGATGCAAGTCACTCCACCGACGTCTCGAGTTACTCATCATCATGTTCTTGTTGTATACCATTGACCCCGTCGGAACAAGGATAGACAACAAGCAACATCAGGTTTTCATAAATTCCCTTCAGGGAGTATCGTTATCACACCTTTGAAAACAGTTTATCAAAACCTACACTAGTAGCAAGGCTAAGCGCAACTAAGCATTTCAAAATCAAAACAGGTGTACAGGGTAATGTAACAAGGTACAGGAAATGCATCAAAGTAGGATAGCACACAATTCCTACACCTAATGCAATATATCATCACATGAAATCATAAAGCTTTTCGAAATACAAAGGCGGGTTTGAATGCATCCGGGGCTTGCCTTGGGGCTCGATGAAGTGAGGCTCAGCTACCCAATCACCGAGATCAGATCCAACCTCTCCGGAAACCCGAGACGGCTCGACTCCTCCTCGGACTCGGCGGCACACGATACTGGATGCATGATTACAATGCAGTAAACAAAAGAGCATGCGATAATGATGCAACGATTATTAGTCGATCTTGAGTACAACTTTCCTTCACGGTAACCTCACACTAAGACGGTATAACTAGCGTTGACGACGACGGACTAGCGATACGCAATCAACATGAAATGCCGAAGGTCATTAGGGGTAATGACCTAGGGTCATCACTCAATCCCAAAATCAAGCAACCCTAATGGTGATTAGAGGTGATTACTAATTTATTGACCATTTTTACAGTCGTTGAAAGCCACTAATTAACTTGCTAATTGGAGATCAACTAAACCCTAATTAACCACATGATCAATTAATTAAACATTAATTAATAAAGGGATTAATTAAGCATAATACAAAACTTAATCAAAACTTAACCAAACTTCATAATTAAGATCATCATACTCTAATTAGCACACAAAATAAATTTCATAATTTTTGGACTTATATTTTAATTATTAAAAATCATGGAAGTTGTATTTAACAATTAAAAGAGCTATTTATAGCACCATTAATTTTCATTGGAAAAACAAAGTTAGTATTTTTCTGGTGTATAGCATCACTCAAGGATCACATAACATATTTTTGCATATTTTTAATTGCCCAAAATAATTTATTGCAAAAATGTGAAAATCAACATTTAAAAACATAAAAAGAAAAACAAAAACAAAACAAAACTCCTCGCGGGCTCACTGTGCGGCCTAGGAAGGCCCGGGCGCGGCCTGCGGCCTGCCCGCCTGCGCGCGTGCGCGCGCCCCCCCCCCCCCTCTCTCTCTCATCGACAGGCGGGGCCGGGATGTCAGCCCCGTCTCTCCTCCCTCTTATCCCCCGAGGAGCCGGTGGCGCGGGGGCGGCGACCGTTCTCCCCAATGACGCCCTCTCAGACGAAACTAATCACATCACCAGACTCCTCTCTCCGAGACGCACCTAACGAGCTATCATACGCCCCCTCGCACTCACCGGAGCTCGCATGGCGACGGCCATGGCGGCTCGGCGGCGGCGTGACACACGGCGGCCGACGCACCGGAGTGTCTCCGGTGAGACCAAGCGTAGCAACGTGACCAGCGACTCACTGGGGACCCGAAACGACTCGAACGCGATACGCAGCGACCTTGGATACGTATAGCAACGTGCGCGGCCACGGCGCACGGCGACGCTCACCGGCGCTCGCGGCGTCCCGGTCAACTCACGACGACTCAAACACAACCGACACCCCTGAAAGCTTTAGGAGCTCACCGTGACTTGAAAACAAAGGAGCTACGAGCGTGGGAGTGGGTGGAACAGGGTCGACGGCGGTGACCGAGGCTACGGCGTCGGCAGTGGACGGAGGCGGGGAAGACAACGCGTTTGGCGCAACTCCCGCTACTAGAGATCGCGATTGGTGGCTCGTGGGACGCCAAGCAGAAGCTAGCGGAGCTGTGTGCAAGGGTGTAGTCTTTGATCGTGGAGCGAGGGAAGGCGAATTTTGCCGGTGAACCGAGAGGTGTCGACGGCGGCAGAGAAAGGAGAAGCTTGGCGACGGGCGGCGGCCACGACCTTTATAGGGCAAGGGTGGGTCGTGGAGGTGGCGGGCAGCCTTCGCGATGGCGGTGAAGTGGACGGCGTCGCATGAAACCCGGAAGGAGCGAGAGCAGCCACGGCGGCCGTCGACCGGCCGGTCGGCATGGGCAGCCGGGCGAGCCGGGCGCCCCCCGTGCATCTACCGTAACAGACACCTCACCCTTTTTCTTTTTCAAAATTACTTTCAAAAAAATGTACTGTACACAAAAATCTCCCAAAATATCAATTGTGTAACTTTTCATTCTCTACAACTTTGATTTAACAAGCTTGGTCAGATTCCAAATAGTTTTTGAATTTCATTTCAAATTTGAAAATGAGTTCAAATTCAATTATTTGGGATTTCAAAATTACTTTTAAATTTTGAATAAAAGATGAAAAATCTCCAAAAATAAAAGTTGTTCTATTTCTCAATATCTACAACTTTCATTTAGGAAGTTTTTCCTGAAACCAAATAATTTTTGAATTGTAATTTAGAACTCAAAAAGGAACATTTCCCAATTCAAATAACTTTTGAAATCAATTCAATTTTTATTCAAAAAAACTTGAAAAACTTTATATACCAAAGTTGTAGAGCTCAAAGGGATGCACCAACTGTATTTTGGAAGTTTTCCCAAATTTTGAATATTTTGAGGTGCAATTGTAAAGGGGGGACAAAAACACTTTGAAAATCTCCCTTTTTTGAAAGGTTTTTCAAATTGAATCTTTGGGCAATTAATTAATGATGTTGTGGCACTTTTTAAACTCAACCAACAGTACACTTTCAAAGTACAAAGTTCATACTTTGAAATAGTGCTATTGGTTAGCAACTTTTATTTAGAAAATTAATTATAGTTAGCTCACCAAAATTGAAAGTGAAATTCAAAACCCAACACTTAGCCCTCAAGCTAGGGTTTGGAATTTGAATTCCAAATTCAAATTTGATTCTTTCTTTTACACCAGTAGCTTTAGAAAACTTAGTTGATGTGTGAGTCGGGGTTAGGCAAACACTTGCAAGCATCATGGTTGCTTTTAATTGATTGCTTTTATCATTAAAAGTAAACATGTGAGTGAAGTTTAAATTATCAACACATATACATGTGATATAAAAGAGCGCAAACAAAACCCTAGAATTGTAACCTCATTTTAATTATTTGAATTAGGGTTCTCTAATGATGAATGCTTATGCAATGATGATGATGACATGGCAGGTTTTGGTTAACGTAACACCGTGGTGTTACATTATATTCCCCTTAAAAAGGAATCTCGTCCCCGAGATTCAAAGCTTAGGACTAAGTAATGGAAAAGGAAACGTGTCAAGCAAACACATCTTACATGGTTTCATAAGGGAGGTAGAAGGGTTCACATTACAAGTATCATGTTTTCGGAAAGTCACAATTCTTAGAAACGAATCGTGGCTTAGGAGAAAGAAGGAAGAAACTCCGGGAAATGCTCATTCAAAAATTCCTCAGACTCCCAAGTTGCTTCATCCTCCGAGTGTTGATCCCACTGAATTTTATAAAATCTTCTTATGTGCCTGCGGGTGACCCGATCCTTTCGATCCAGAATTTTGACTGGATACTCAACACACTTCGATCAGGTTCGACGCGGAGATCTTCAATGTCGGTGACTTTGTGCGGTACTTGCAAGCACTTTTTCGGTTGGGACACATGAAACACATTGTGCACCGGCGATAATCGCCGTAGATTCAAACGACATGCTACCTTCCCACATCTTTTCCGTAATCTGAAACGGACCAATATATCGGGGTGCCGGTTTACTTTTTTAGCCCGAAACGGTCGACACCTTTACTTGGTGACACTTTCGGATATACATAGTCTCCAATTTCAAACGTCAAGGGTCTTCGCCGCTTATCAAAGATAACTTTTCGTGCGGGACCGAGCTATTCTTAAGTTTTCTTGAATGCATTTTTACTTTAGCTTCGGTTTCTTTAACTAAATCAACACCAAAGAACCACCTTTCGCCGGGCTCGCGGACCAGTTGAGTGGAGTACGACATCGGCGGCCATACAAGGCTTCAAATGGTGCCATTTTGATACTCTCTTGATAACTGTTGTTGTAAGCAAACTCAGCTAATGGCAGACATTGTTCCCAATCGAGGAATATGTCAACACACAAGACCTTAACATATCTTCAAGAATGCTGGTTTAATCGTTGCCCGACCATCGGCCTGTGGATGATAAGCATCTTGTGTAATAATTTGGTGCCCATAGTCTCATGAAACCCTCGCCAAAATTGAGCCATAAATTGAGTGCCTCTTTGGTCGGTGACTATACTTTTTTGGAATCCCGTGCGAGACACATTACTCGGTCTATATACAATTGAGCATACTGAGGTGCTCTATATTTCTTCTTTACTGGAATAAAATGAGCAGACTTGGTCAACCGATCAACAATAACCCAGATTGAATTATAACCCTTGGCTGTTCTAGGCAGACCAACGATGAAATCCATACTAATATCTTCCCATTTCCAAGCTGGAATGGGTAAGGGTTGAAGTTCTCCAGCGGCTTTCAAGTGCACCGCTTTGACTTTTGGCGTGTATCACATCGTGCAACATATCGAGCTATCTCGATTTTCATTTTAGTCCACCAGAATCTACGCCTCAGGTCATGATACATCTTATTGCTACCCGGGTGAATCGAGAATCTGGTTAAGTGAGCTTTCGTCAAGAATCAACCGTCGGAGCTCGGGGACCTTCGGAACAACTAGACGATTTTTGAACCATAATACATTGTCGTCATCAAGGCGGAAGCAAGATGCTCGCCTCGATCCGACTTTCTCTCTAATGTGCTTGAGACCTTTGCTTTCTCGTTGAGCTGCAATGATTTTCTCTTGAATAGAAGAATGTCTTGTGATATCATTCAGACTACACCGAGGGATCATATCAATATTCAATCTTTCTAACTCTTGACATAAACTCAGATTTACTGGTATAACAGTAAGACAATTGCATTGATTCTTTCGACTGAGAGCATCAGCAACTACATTGGCTTTACCAGGGTGATAGTGCACTTCAAGATCATAATCTTTAATTAATTCTAGCCATCTTCTTTGCCTCATATTCAGCTCAGACTGAGTAAAGATATATTTCAGACTTTTGTGATCACTATAAATATTGCATTTATTGCCCAACAAGTAGTGCCTCCATATTTTCAGAGCATGCACAACGGCAGCTAGCTCAAGATCATGAGTAGGATAATGCTCTTCATGTCACTTCAACTGCCTTGAAGCATAAGCAATAACCCTGCCTTCTTGCATCAGCACACATCCGATGCCGATGCCAGATGCATCACAATATACATCGAATGGCTTTTCGATATCTGGCTGAGCTAGGATTGGAGCAGTAGTCAAAAGATCTTTCAACTTATGAAATGCTTGCTCACACTCAGAGGACCACCGGAATTTGGTTTGATTCTTTAGGAGTTCGGTAATTGGTTTGGCTATTTTGGAAAAATCAGGGATGAAACGACGGTAATATCCCGCCATTCCAAGAAACTACGAACTTGGTGGACACCGATGGGTGGCTTCCAATTAAGAATATCTTGAACTTTGCTAGGATCCCTTTGCAACACCCTCGGCCGATAAAACATGACCAAGGAATTTGACTTCATCAAGCCAAAACTCACACTTGCTAAACTTGGCATAAAAGCGATGTTCTCTGAGACGGATCAAAAACAAGACGGAGATGTTCCGCATGTTCTTCTTTAGTTTTGGAATATATAAGGATATCGTCGATGAAGACCACGACGAAGCGATCGAGCTCGGGCATAAACACCGAGTTCATCAAATACATGAAATGGGCGGGAGCATTGGTAAGCCCGAATGACATGACAAGATATTCATATAGACCATATCTGGTGGTGAAAGCGGTTTTTGGAATATCTTCAGGCCTGATTCGGATTTGATGATAACCAGATCTAAGATCGATCTTGGAGAACACCTTGGCTCTCGCAAGTTGATCAAAAAGAAGATCTATACGAGGAAGAGGATATTTATTTTTGATGGTCACCTCATTGAGTGGACGATAGTCCACACACATTCTCAGAGCATGATCCTTCTTTTTCACAAAGATAGCAGGACAACCCCACGGTGAGGAACTAGGTCTGATAAAACCTTTGTCTAACAATTCAGTCAACTCGAAGTTTTCAATTCGGCTAACTCTTTTGGGGGCATCCTATAAGCTCTTCGGGATACCGTGCAAGCACCCGGCTTTAATTCAATCACAAACTCGACGTCTCTCGGTGGTGGTAACCCAGGGCAAATCCTCGGGGAACACATCCGGAAACTCACGGACCACGGGGATATTTTTGATGTCTTGCACCGAGGTAGCATTGTATGCGAAGCGCCCTCTTGGGAATCGGAAATTGGATAAGGAGTGGGGGACTGGTTATCGTAGCAACAAACTTAACATTTCTATTCAGTGTATCTATCATGGCGCCATAATGGCGTAACCAATTCATTCCAAGGATCACATCTATATTTTGATCCTTCAAGACTATCGATCGTGGGATAAAGATACCCACCAAGAGATATAGGAATCGATATACCATTTCCGTGTACATATACGCCCTCCCGGTGATTGCACCAAAAACTCATCTTTAATTTCTTTTATGGGGATTTCATGCTTGATAACAAATGTGCGGTTGATAAATGTATGCGATGCACCGTAATCAAACAATGTAATTGCGGGGTGGTGATCGGCAATGGGGAACATACCCATTAAAACCGGCTCTCCTTCGAACGTTCCCCATTTGGACTTGATACACACGTCCAGTCTTCCTTCCGGCATTGGCCTTCGGGACACGCTGTGAACCACCCCTGCCCCTCGACTGGTGTGCTGCCGACCGGACCCTTGCTGAAAATTGGAAGTATTTCTTTTGGGATATGGGCGTTTTGTACGGATGTCCGGTTTGGTTGCAATTAAAGCACGGACCGAAACCGGTGGGGGCATTTTTGGGGAGCCTGGTGGAGTTGTGTTTCGAACACCCGGGTGTTCGGCCTTTGGGATAGGTTGTGGCAGCAGGACGAACGCACGCCCGTTGCCTTTGGACTTGTTCTTCTTTGGGGTGGGTAACGATAGGGTTGGTGGCTTTGCGTCTTTGGGGGGATATTGGAATGGTTGGCGATTATGTTGAGTGGGGTGGAAGATAACCCTCTGACGTTTTTGGATTCCGCCAGACGGTCTAGGAAAAGCATGTCTCTCCTCACTCTTCTGTTTTTGCAAAGATCTCTCATAGGATATGGCAATATCCACCGATTCATAGAAAGTGGCGTTAGGGTTTATAAAGTGAGATGGGTTTCGATGTCATTTCTCAAACCCCTAATAAAACACCTCTTCTTCTTGCCATCTGTATCCACATGTTCGGGTGCATTTGGGATAGTTGACTGAATGCATTCACATATTGCACTACGGTTTGACCACCCTGCTTTAATGCTAGAATTTCTTCCAGCTTAGCTTGCATTACCCCGTCTGGAATAAAATGTTGACGGAATGCATCTTTAAACATAGCCCAGGTAATTTGCTGGTCGGCTGGCTGTCGTGCAAGGAAATTTGCCCACCACGCAGATGCAGGACCTCTCAGCTGTTGGGCGGCAAACTTGGGTTTCAGCAAATCTGGACAACCCTCTAGTAGGTCAAACTTAAGATCTATGATACGAAGCCAATCATTAGCTTCTAAGGGTTCCTCAGCCCTAGTGAACACTGGCGGACGAGTCTCAGTGAAGTCCGCATATGTGATTTCGTCGTGATTACGACGACCATGATGTTCATGGGGTGCATCACGATTTTGTTGACTTATTTCCCCGTAGCATACGGGCATTCTCGATGGTGGCATGGACTAAAAGCGCCCGGCGTCGCCCAAGGATGGGGGGTGCCGGTGGTGGTGGGCTGGCGGGGCCTCACCTCTCTCTTGCGAATATCCAAAGACGAGGATGATCGGACATCCGTTATAAACAAGATATATTTATTCACAAGCAGTTTTATTGAACTTTAAAACAACAGTACAAACTAGTCACACAGGGTTCACTTATTTATATTACAAGTCCGCTCGTAGGCCGGACATTCCCAGTTTGACTATTTTACACATATTTCCCTCTCAAGACACTCAGATGTCAGACCCATGGTCCGCATCAGACTCATTGCCCGCAACAGACTCGTCGACCTCGGACTCCTCCGCCGGTGCCGAGTGCACTTCCGGTGACTCCACGGCACCCAAGTCGCCCATGGCCACCTGTTGTCGGGTAGGAGAGGATCATGGAGATTATACGATGATGGACTTCTTCATGGAGTGCTGCATTGTAAGCTTGAGGTCGTCTATTTGAGCCTGCAGGCTCCTCAATGTAATCGTACCCATCATTCCTCTCGATTCATTGCGCCTTGCAACTCATGCCGAAGACGGGCAATGGTCATTTGGAGCTTGTGGATGGGCGAAGGTCCGACCGCGCTCTGCCCGCCGTAGCTGACCCTCTAGCTCGGACTTCACCTCATCCCTCTCAAGCAATTGCTATGCTACGCTCCTTGGTAGCGATAGCTAGCTCAGCAGACGACTCGGCTATCTTCTGCTTCTTGGTCCTCTTCTCGGGCTTTGGCTCGCTTGGCCCGGCCTCAGCATCATGACGACGTGGTGCCAGCTGGTGACGTGGCACACCCTTAGAACTGTCATCTTTCGGCGATACCGCTTGGTACGGGCCATCTGTAGAAAGTAAAGATAGATTCTATAAGATTGAGAGCCTTAAAAGTCAGCAAGAATAGGATTGATTTTACTTAGCCCAACCACTTTTTAAACGGGGATATGATTTTAAACATGTGAATTAAGCATGATGCATGATCGAGCCTACGGATCAAGCAAAAAGTTTTAAACTAACATAAGCATACTTTTAATAATATAGGGCAAAAGAGAAAAACACATGATACTCCGCTTAAGACTTCTTTTAAATAGCACCTAGAAAGGCTACTAGAAAGAATTAAGACGGAGCGTAAAACAATTTGGACTAAAACCCATTTAACTTTTGGATCCAAAGCATTTTGAAATTTTTTTAAAAGGTAACACGGTGAATATCTTAGTAAAAAACGGCTCGATACCCTTCGTGGCGAGAACCTTCTAAATTATATGGCCCACAAGCACCGACATTGTCCCTAAGACCTCTGTCACCGTAATTGTGCACCACATAATCTAGAATGTTCCGTCGGGTGAATCCCCGATAAACCACGATCACTCCAGGATCAATACTTACAGAGATATCACAGTATTACAACAGTTTTTATACACAAATATCAGAGTAGCGGAAGACTTACAATAACTTAATTTACAAACCTTTTACAAAATTTATACAACCCAGAGTGTTATTCTTACAAACCAGCGGAAGTATCTTTATATAACTTTATTACAAATCACACAACCAAAGCGCCCTGCCCAGAGGCCACTCAATTCACTCTTCATCGATTACCTCTTCGATCACCGTCATGCAACAAGGGCCGTAGCACTCTTGTCCATGCGGTTCACCTGCAACAGGGGTTGAACAAACCCCGAGTACAAAAAAGTACTCCAAGACTTACCCGACCAAAAAGTGGGGAGAAGACTCGGGAATCTTTGGCTAGTAGGAATTAAGGTGAGGTTTTAGCAAGATCAAAGATACCCTTTTGCGAAAAAGAGACTAAGCCGGTCCTTACCTTAACAATCACTTATCAAACATATGCCAGATTCAAAACTCTCATTCTCAGACTTTCATTATTACTACGATGCCGGGACTCGGATCAAGTCTCCCATATCGTGGAGCACCGACGATTCGAATCGCTTTATATACCCAGCTGGGGCTTCCTAGCCACACGATATATGCAGGACCAAACATCTTACATATATCAACTCACACTTGCATTTCTCCGCACGAGCGGGTCCTAGTCACGAGGTACAAGTACACATCTCCCCTACGCCGTCAGTCTAACCGTCGACGGGTGCACTCGTAGTGTGGGTACACGCTACTTCCCGTCGGTGTCCGTTTTCATATGGATCATACAAAGGGAGCTTACCGCCATTAGCATGCGACTAGTACTATCCAATAACCTCATGATCCCAGGGCCAAACAACGGACGGTCCTTAACCGACACAAGTGGACGACACTACATCAGGGCAATAGCCCCTCCTGATGCAAGTCACTCCACCGACGTCTCGAGTTACTCATCATCATGTTCTTGTTGTATACCATTGACCCCGTCGGAACAAGGATAGACAACAAGCAACATCAGGTTTTCATAAATTCCCTTCAGGGAGTATCGTTATCACACCTTTGAAAACAGTTTATCAAAACCTACACTAGTAGCAAGGCTAAGCGCAACTAAGCATTTCAAAATCAAAACAGGTGTACAGGGTAATGTAACAAGGTACAGGAAATGCATCAAAGTAGGATAGCACACAATTCCTACACCTAATGCAATATATCATCACATGAAATCATAAAGCTTTTCGAAATACAAAGGCGGGTTTGAATGCATCCGGGGCTTGCCTTGGGGCTCGATGAAGTGAGGCTCAGCTACCCAATCACCGAGATCAGATCCAACCTCTCCGGAAACCTGAGACGGCTCGACTCCCTCCTCAGACTCGACGGCTACACGATACAGATGCATGATTACAATGCAGTAAACAAAAGAGCATGCGATAATGATGCAACGATTATTAGTCGATCTTGAGTACAACTTTCCTTCACGGTAACCTCACACTAAGACGGTATAACTAGCGTTGACGATTTACGGACTAGCGATACGCAATCAACATGAAATGCCGAAGGTCATTAGGGGTAATGACCTAGGGTCATCACTCAATCCCAAAATCAAGCAACCCTAATGGTGATTAGAGGTGATTACTAATTTATTGACCATTTTTACAGTCGTTGAAAGCCACTAATTAACTTACTAATTGGAGATCAACTAAACCCTAATTAACCACATGATCAATTAATTAAACATTAATTAATAAAGGGATTAATTAAGCATAATACAAAACTTAATCAAAACTTAACCAAACTTCATAATTAAGATCATCATACTCTAATTAGCACACAAAATAAATTTCATAATTTTTGGACTTATATTTTAATTATTAAAAATCATGGAAGTTGTATTTAACAATTAAAAGAGCTATTTATAGCACCATTAATTTTCATTGGAAAAACAAAGTTAGTATTTTTCTGGTGTATAGCATCACTCAAGGATCACATAACATATTTTTGCATATTTTTAATTGCCCAAAATAATTTATTGCAAAAATGTGAAAATCAACATTTAAAAATAAAAAAAGAAAAACAAAAACAAAACAAAACTCCTCGCGGGCTCAGCATGCGGCCCAGGAAGGCCCGCACCGCGCGGCCTGCGGCCTGCCTGCCCGCGCGCATGCGCATGCGCTCCCCCTCCCTCTCTCTCTCAGCGAGGGGCGGGGCGGGATGTCGGCCCGTCTCCTCCCTCTTATCCCCGAGGCCGAACAGGTGGCGGTGGCGGGCGACCGTTCTCCCCAATGGCGCCCTCTCGGGGCAGGAAACTAATCACATCACCGGACTCCTCTCTCCGAGACGCACCCTAACGAGCTATCATACGCCCCCTCGCACTCACGGAGCTCGCATGGCGGCGGCCATGGCGGCTTCGGCGGCGGCGTGACTGGCCCGGCGGACGCGCCGGAGTGTCTCGGTGAGACCAAGCGTAACAAGCGTGACCCGGCGACTCCTGGGGACCGAAGCGACTCGGCGCGATATGCAGCGACCTTGGATACGTATAGCAGCGTGCGCTGCCACAGCGCCGGCGGCGACGCCACCCGGCGCTTCGCGGCGTCGGTCAACTCACGGCGACTCAAACACAACCGACACCCCTGAAAGCTTTAGGAGCTCACCGTGACTTGAAAACAAAAGGAGCTACGGCGTGGGAGTGGGGTGGAACAGGGTCGACGGCGGTGACCGAGGCCTGGCGTCGGCGGTGGGCGGAGGCGGGGGAAGACAACGGCGTTTGCGCAACTCCGGCTACTAGAGGCTGCGATTGGTGGCTCGTGGGGCCGCGCAGAAGCTAGCGGAGCTGTGTGCAAGGGTGTAGGCTTTGATCGTGGAGCGAGGAAGGCGAATTTTTGCCGGTGAACCGAGAGGTGTCGACGGCGGCAGAGAAAGGAGAAGCTTGGCGGCGGCCACGACCTTTTATAGGGCAAGGGTGGGTCGTGGAGGTGGCAGGCAAAGCCGCGATGGCGGTGAAGTGGGACGGCGTCGCATGAAACCCGGGAAGGAGCGAGAGCAGCCACGGCGGCCGTCGACCGGCCGGTCGGCATGGGCAGCCGGGCGAGCGGGCGCCCCCTGTGCATCTACTGTAACAGGACACCTCACCCTTTTTTTTTTTTCAAAATTACTTTCAAAAAAAAATGTACTGTACACAAAAATCTCCCAAAATATCAATTGTGTAACTTTTCATTCTCTACAACTTTGATTTAACAAGCTTGGTCAGATTCCAAATAGTTTTTGAATTTCATTTCAAATTTGAAAATGAGTTCAAATTCAATTATTTGGGATTTCAAAATTACTTTTTAAATTTTGAATAAAAGATGAAAATCTCCAAAAATAAAAGTTGTTCTATTTCTCAATATCTACAACTTTCATTTAGGAAGTTTTTCCTGAAACCAAATAATTTTTGAATTGTAATTTAGAACTCAAAAAGGAACATTTCCCAATTCAAATAACTTTTGAAATCAATTCAATTTTTATTCAAAAAACTTGAAAAACTTTATATACCAAAGTTGTAGAGCTCAAAGGGATGCACCAACTGTATTTTGGAAGTTTTCCCAAATTTTGAATATTTTGAGGTGCAATTGTAAAGGGGACAAAAACACTTTGAAAATCTCCCTTTTTGAAAGGTTTTTCAAATTGAATCTTTGGGCAATTAATTAATGATGTTGTGGCACTTTTTAAACTCAACCAACAGTACACTTTCAAAGTACAAAGTTCATACTTTGAAATAGTGCTATTGGTTAGCAACTTTATTTAGAAAATTAATTATAGTTAGCTCACCAAAATTGAAAGTGAAATTCAAAACCCAACACTTAGCCCTCAAGCTAGGGTTTGGAATTTGAATTCCAAATTCAAATTTGATTCTTTCTTTTACACCAGTAGCTTTAGAAAACTTAGTTGATGTGTGAGTCAGGGTTAGGCAAACACTTGCAAGCATCATGGTTGCTTTTAATTGATTGCTTTTATCATTAAAAGTAAACATGTGAGTGAAGTTTAAATTATCAACACATATACATGTGATATAAAAGAGCGCAAACAAAACCCTAGAATTGTAACCTCATTTTAATTGTTTGAATTAGGGTTCTCTAATGATGAATGCTTATGCAATGATGATGATGACATGGCAGGTTTTGGTTAACGTAACACCAGGGTGTTACAAGCAAGCTCCTACAAGAGAAGAAGAAGAACAACAACAAGAGGGCAACTTGGCACCAATCTTCGAAGAAATGGCTGATAAGTCACCTTTGCGAGTTCTCCGCTCCGAACACCAACAACATCCGCAGACTGGACCTAATGTCGGTTGGGGAGAATGGATTCGAGCTCAAGCCGCTCTCATCACCATGGTGCAAGCCAATCTGTTCGTGGGAAAGCACATAAAGATGCAAGTGCTCATCTCCAACACTTTCTCGGAGATTTGTAGCACTTTCAAGCTGAAGGATGTACCAAAGGATACCGTGCTGCTACGCCCTGTTCCCCATTCTCACTGTTGGGAAAGGCAAAGCAAGTGGTTCTATGCCAACAAAGACAACCATACAACTTGGGACAAGTGCTCTACGACTTTTCTAGCAAGATTCTTCCCTATGGGCAAGACGAGTGCCCTAAGAGGGAAAATCTCGAGTTTACAAACAACAACATGATGAGTCGGGTCCCCCGAGGCATGGGAACGCTTCCAAGATTACATATCAGAATGTCCTCATCATGGGATGGAGAATTAGTTCCTGATGCAAACTTTCTATCATGGGCTTACCAACAGCACCCGTAACAATGTTGATCTTTGCCGCTTTGGAGGTGCATTTATGTCACTAACCATACCACAAGCTACTGCTCTTATGGAGAAGATGGCCTCCAATCAAGATTGGAAAGATGAGCGCTTGAGACCACCCGCAAGAGGAGTGGAGGAATGCACCAGCTCAAGGAGGTAGACATCTTTGTCCGCCAAGATAGACTTGCTCATAAAGAAGCTGGAAGACAAGTCAAGCCAAAGACAAGATGTCATGCGCATTAATGATGCATGCATGACTTGTGAAGTGTGTGGCAATATGTGACACTCAGGCAACAGTTGTCCTGAGACCCGTGAGGACGTGAACTTCATCAACAACAACAACAACAACTATCGTCCTCAAAATCAAGGATGGAACCAGCAAAGACCTAACTACCAAGGTAACTTCCAAGGTAACTTTCAAGGCACTAATTACAATAACTATGCTCAATTGCCTTTGAGAGAAGTGATCTCCAACCAAAATAAAATTGTGGAGACTTTATCTAGGAAGGTAGCATCCAATGATAAAATGCTAGAAAACATAAACATCAAAATGGATAGCTTTACCTCTGCTGTTAAGAACCAGCTTAGCTTCAATAAAATGATAGAACAACAATTAGCTCAGCTGGCAGCCGCTGTTCCACCGACCAACGAAGGTAAGATTCCAGGGCAACCTCTAGAGACCGAGACCGCGAACCTTGTTGATGTGTATGCAGGTTACTACGTTGAAGCATCATCAGGATGGAAGGATGACTCCATGCCACCCAAAGAGGAGATCCGGGGAGACCCGTGATCCCCGGCTCTATTGGGCAAACATGACTTCCCCAAGTTGTTATGCGATCTAGGCGCCCGGTGTCAACATCATGCCTAAGGTAATCTTCGACCAAGTCTTTCCATGGACATTCTTGTTGTACACAGATATGTGTTTGCAGCTTTGCAGAACCAGACGATTAAGTACCCCCAAGGGAATCTTAGATGACGTGTGCATACGGATCGGAAGATCATATGTCCCTGTAGACTTTGTAGTCCTGGATACCAAGAGAGACCCCAAGAGTCCAATCATTCTAGGCCGACCATTCCCGAAAAGCACGCAAAGGCCGTCATCTACACGGACGGTGCCAAAATTTGTTTCACCATCAAGGGCAATAAAGAGAAGTTCAGTTTCAAGAATAAGACCCTTGAAGCTCCTATAGATCCAAGAGGAGCTTACTTCCCGATCAAGCCAACAAACGAAGGAACCAAGAGGAATTCAAATGGGAAGAGAAAGAACGAAAAAATGTAAGACAAGTGAGAAAGCAGGTCCAAGTAGTCAAGGCTGTTGAGTACAAGCATGACCACCTCTTAGCTTCACCATTCTTAATCAAGAAAGAGGATCCGTGCACGTCGACCATTGATTGCACCATTGGGCAAGTGCTCATTCTACAACGCCTTCTGCGATACCGGATCAGCTGTCAACATAATGTCTAAAAAGGTATATGATTTATTATTCGATACACCTCTATACCCTACCTATATGCAGCTGCAGTTGGCGGACAATACGACGAGATTTCTGGAGGGAGTAGCAAGAGACATCATGGTCAAGATCCAGGACCACTACGTTTCGACCGACTTCATGATACTGGACATGGGAGAAGAAGACGAGACGCCCATCATACTTGGAAGGCCGTTCCTCAGCACCACCAACGCTATCATCTACAATGGATCAGGCCAAGTCCACTTTCAATTTCCAGGAGAAAAGGTACGCTGTTATTTTAAAGATTATAACTCTCCTGGATTAGCAGCTTTTACTCAGTCCAAGAGGAGACGTCAGCGCCGGAGGAATCACTCTCAAAAGAGCAATGTTGAGGAGGAGGAAATCAAGGAAGAACCTACAGCACCAAAGGCACAACCTACGAAGGTATGGAAAGAAAAGGTAACCTCCTCAACTGAGTCATCGTCACCAGGAGGTCCAACATCAGGGTCCCCATCTTCGGGATCCGATGAAGCACCCTAGGAATGAAGAAGACGAGAAGTCTTGTTCGGAGGACTTTAAACTCCGAACCCTTGCCATAAGGTAACAATGGTAGTTATCCATTTACTTTCTTGCACTTTTAATTCATAGTTAGTTTTTGTCATCTTTATAGAAAACCACAAAAACATTTGAAGAAACATCAAAGCCCCATGTGACATGCCTACAGCGCAAGCTAAAGGAGTGTTCACCGTGGTGGCATATATAAAAAAAACCCAAAAATAATCATTGAGCATCCTGTCGCATTGAATGTACTGTAATAACCTTTGGAAACCTCTCACAATAACCAACCCACGAACGGCTAACCACTAACTGTTTATCCTAACCCGTTCCACGAGTTTTGGTGTTTTATGAAGATGTTTGCTGCAGGATGACTCTGAGAGCTAGTCCACCTAAGAATCATCATCACTCGAAGTACACCTTCTTGCACACAGCTAACCATTGTATGAAGGAAGCAACTTCTTGTCGGATGAGATGAAGGTTCTTGGCTACACCAGCTCTTACAAGCGTGAGCTCCATCGAGAGGACTGCTCAGCTTCAATGCTCAACCGCAACAACAACCAGCTTGGGGGAAGGCATCCCCTAGGTACCTAGGTAAGTGTACCTACGCGATTATCGAGTCGATCATAAAAATTTAAAATACTAAAAAAATATGTGAGCACATGAAGGTTCACAATAGTATCTAAGAAAAATTAAAAATACCAAAAAATATGTGGGCACATGAAGGTCTATGCTTTTTAAGAGTCCTTAGGGTCTTTTGAGTTTTATAATTTGAGTCTTTGAAAAATGAAAAATCAAATAAAAATGTTTGTCCGTCTAGAGTCAATAAAAAAGGAAGCTCTTAAATGATTGAATTGAAATGAAGATAAGTCGCTCTGTTACAACACCTCCGAAATACCTAGAGTTTAGACAAAAGTTTTCCCAAGTTTTAGCTCAAACTGTTTTAACATGAGAATTTGCTCTGAGCCTAAAACTTGTGGGTTGCATATGCTTGAAACTAAATCTAGGTACATGATTGATAAGATTGAGAAAATCTGAGCTGCTATCTATCCTTTTCTAAGTGACACTAAAGTTCTGGAGATTTATCTTTTGAAAAATGCAAAAACATGATGAGTTCCTATATGACAAAGCTTACATTCCCATCAGAGCTAACATGATAAGATAGGCTAGTTAAACTTCCACATAAATGCGCTTGTCTTGCATTGAGTGTTGTCAACCTTTGTGACCCCCGGTGAGAAATTTGTCATGCTCTTGAATCAAGATCCATCTCCATATGCACTACTCTACACTAGAGTAGACGTAACAACATTCCATTCCACCTACATCCATTCCAAAAAATGTTTTCCTCCTACACTGGGAGAGAACACCAAAAATATTCCATTAGGTTAGCCACCCAATAAATGCTCCATGATTCCTGTGTTATCTCTTTAAATCCATCAATGTCAAAAAGGAGTGCTATGAGCTATGCAAAAAGATATTTGAAAAAGAAAAAAGAAGAAAGATGGACAAGGGTCCCAATACAAAACAATGGGTACTAGATACCCGACTCCCTGAAAAGAAAAAGAGAGAAAGAAAAGAAGAAAGAAAAAGATAGCTCGTAACCTCTGGTCAGTCTTAAAGGAGAGAGAAGCATTCAAGGAGCTAAATAGAGTTAGGTTCCACCATATATCCGCTATATCTATCCACCTATATATCTTGATTCGATTTGCATGACTTGTTTCTCTATGTATCCATTGTTTGACCTAACAACATATGCATTGCAAGTTTGCTCTTTCAGGTTTTCTCCTTACCTATGAGCTCCACAAAAGCTTTAGTTATAGGATGAAGAGAAAGGCAATCATCATCAACGCCTTGGTGAGAATCCACAAATACCACATACATTGAGAGACTTGAGAGTGTCATATGGGAAAAGCTCGAGTTTTATTTGAAAACTTTTAAAAAAACTCAGAATGATAGTTGATCAAAGAACTTGAGACATAGTGCTTAGATGGGATCTTTCTGTCTGTCAAGTGCTCAAGACCCAAGGAGGAGCTAATAAGCCCCACAGTCCAAGGTAATATGGGTAAGTTTGAAAGTCAGCTCAGTTATTGCGTAACTTAGAGGAGAATCTGCGTCTGGCTGCAGTATATTTTGATAAAGTTGTTCGAGATGGCTACAATGCTTAACGCATACACATATATTCAATAACTTTTTCTAAATTTTCTTTGCTAAGGGACTAGCAAATGTTAAGCTTGGGGAAGTTATTGATGGCCACTATTGTATTAATTCAACCGTCAACTAGTCATGAAAAGGATGCATATATGATCACCAAAGTAGACATAGGGTTTACACATCGACCGAATTCCACGAGTTTTGGTGTTTCACTATTTATGCGGCTTAAAAACCGGAAAAGGCGCAAACATACAAGCTTATCGGAACAAAGGAAACGGAAAACGGACTCCACGGCTACACAGGGGAAGATTCTAGAAGAGACGAGAAGGCACCACCGGCCGGGGGGGGCCCCACCAGGTGGAACCGGCCGGTCCCACCCCTGCATCGGCCTGTCTGGCCTGGGCCCGGTCCCGGCCCAGTTCGGCCGGTTCGCTCCACCGCCTTTGAGGATCGATCCTGGCCACCCGTCAATGTCGGTTTGATCCGATGGCTCACGATCATCGCCCAGGGCTATAAAAGGAGAGGCACCCCCCTAGGAGAGAGGCCCCATTCATTCATTCTCATTCAGAAGTCCAATAATCAGCCAGAAACCCTAATCAGAGCTCCTTAGCTAGGGCCTAGATAGCTAGATTAGAACTAGAGGGAGGCAAGCGCAGGCTTGGATTCCGGAGCCATCAAGAGCTTGGATTTGGTATAGTTCTACCTCCTCTCGCCTTTGTTCTCTTTCATTGTATAGTTATATGATTGCTACAATTGAATTGATGAATTCTCATTTACTTATATTCATAGTTATTATGTTCCTTGTCTATTGTGGTTATATGCTTACTATAGCTAGATTAACATTATGTTTATCCATAGGTTCGTATAGCGCTCATCTAATTGATCGTTGGGTGAGTGATAAACATTGTGTAAGCGTGGTGCTTATACGTTGTTTATCTGCGAATGCACCCTATAGGCCGGATTTGGTAGATCGCGGGTGTGACATTCCTGTTGAGTCCTATGTAATCCGAACCCCGTTTATAGGCACAGTAGGGCTTGTATACGACGGAAGGGCGTGCTATGCTCTCAAACTTCCCTAGTATGTCCACTATGAATAACTATAATGCTAACCTTAGCCATGACTACTAGGTGTATTGCACTAACCATAATAAACATTGACATGTAGCTAGGAATAACCCAGGAATATCTCTTGATGTTCTACTAACAACCCTAATGATATAGCTAGGAGTCTCTATCTGTTTATACTGATGATTATATACTTATCTTATCATTTATCTTGTGACTTACCATTGAGTAGCGAGGACATGGTTATGCCTATTCGTTACACTCTAGGTCAACACACTACCTTTACATAAGGCATACAGACCTTCCTTTGGGAAAATATAAATGACAACCCGTAATACTCCGGGTAAAATGCTACAATGGTATTTGATCTGTGCGCTTGCGGATACATTTCTATATTCTAAATGGTGGCATGATTTAATACCACACCTTTTGGTGTTATGCCGGGGATGACAACTTGGCGTTCTAGTGGCGGTGCGCTACTCTAGCATTCTTAACGCCGTTATTAGAGATAACATTAAGAGATGTCAACACTAGCAGGGCTATACAAACCAACTAGCCACGCAATCGCTACTTCTAAGCTACACAAGCTAAGAAGGTAACTAGCAAGCTACACAAGCAAACTAGCTATACAAGAGCAACACTACTCACTAGCACAAGTAATGAATCAAGTAAAGACAAGCTAGTGAATCCAAACCGACGAGAAGAGTAGGCAAGATGACACGTCGATTTTTCACCGATGTTCACTTAGTTGCCACCAAGCTAGTCCCCGTTGTGTTGACCACACACTTCGTGTTGCGCGAGCTAATAGGCTTCCAATGCCTAGCCCTCCACGGGCGCCGCAAGCAACTACCCAAGTGAGGGTAACTCAATGACACGTTTTTACTAGAGTTGCTCTTTGCGATCCCCGCGGGGTGAGCACAATCCCCCTCACAATGTCACTCCACGTGACTAGCAATCGGAGCACCACTCAATCTCCGAGCGTGCTACACGATGCTCACAAGCCTCCAAGCCGTCTAGGAGGTGGCAACCTCCAAGAGTAATAAGCACCATCGGCTTGCAACTCTCTCACCTAGTGCCACACCTTGCAATCTCTCAATGCAACGCACTAGTATCACTCACTCGCAATCGGATGTAATCACTACAAGCATGTGCGAGTTAAAGGGCTCTCAAGCACTCCCACACACAGCCACATAGGCCCAAGGGTGCTCAATCGCCAACCAAAGCCGACCAGGGCAACTACTTATAGCCCCAAGCGCTAAAGAGCCGTTGCCCACGAAACCAGCCAGCAGAGCTGACCGGACGCTCACCAAGTGATGACGGATGCGTCGGTCGCAGCGTCGGTCGCTCCCGCCACGCCACGTGTCGCCATTCGAAAGTAGCCGTTGGCAACGCGGCTTAACTTCGCGCGCGCCACGCCACCTCGGCCGGGGCGCGTCTTGTCCACCCGTCGGACCGCGACGCCCGGCGTCGGTCACAACTTCGAGAAACTCCAAAAACAGTTTTTTCGACCGGACGCGTCCGATCAGTCTTGACGAACTCCCCAGCGTCAGGTCCACCTCATTTCGCCTACGCCTCGCCTACCGTCGACGGGGCCGGCGGCCGGGCGTTCGGTTGCCGGCGTCCGGTCTCGAAAATGCCGGGACGCGCACACTTGACCGGACGCGTCCGGTCCACCTCGAACTGGGTTGTCCGGTCAAGTGTTTTCGCCGAGAAACACTCCGACAACTTCTCCACCACTTCCGGCCTCCGGCGCAATGGAAAATGAGCACTTCACTTTCACGAAGGCACCGAATCCCGCCTCGCAAGCTCGGCGGGAGGGAGAGAGGATCCCAAACCCCTCTCAACCCGGCAATCTCCATCTCCTTTGCAAATGTGCCAACACCACCAAGTGTATATCACCACGTGCAAGTGTGTTAGCATTTTCACAAACATTTTTCAGAGGGTTTTCACTCCTTCTCACATCGTCACTCGATCCTAACAACACGATGCAAAGTTAGATCGCTCAAGTGGCACTAGATGACCGATATGCAAACAAGTTTGCCCCTCTTGATAGTACGACCATCTATCCTAAACCGTCATCAACTTCTCTACACACCTATGACCCGGTGAAATGGAAACGCCCTAGGTTATACCTTTGCCTTGTGCTTTCCACTCCATCTCCTCCAATGCCGATGCAACACATGCACCAACATCCACATGAATGATATGATCCACTTCATATCATCACATGGCCTTCGGTCCATCAATCTTGACCTCACTTGCTCTTCACCATCGCTTTGGTTCTTCGGCGCCAAGTCTTTGCTCAAGCCTCCCGACACTCAGTACCAATGGCTTCAAAGCCTTCAACTTGCCCTTTACCATCACGACCGGTCCATCAAGCCAAGTCTTGTCTTGATCTTCACCTCTAGCCACATGACTCCATGTCATGTATCATGCTTTAAGCTCCTTCATCATCACATGTGTGAGCCTTGCAACACATCACACCACCTCTATGGCATAGTTGCTCACACACATGCACCTGTGGACTAAATCTCTATAAATCTCACATAAGCATAATTAATCCACCTAGATTGTCACTTAATTACCAAAACCAAACAAGGACTTTTCACATTGTCCCTAAGACCTCTGTCAGCAATGCTTGTACACCACATAACCTAGAATGTTCCGTCGGGTGAACCCCCGATAAACCACAATTCCTCCGGGATCGATACTTAAAAAGAGACATCACAAGTATTACAACAGTTTTCATATAAAAATACTAGAGTAGCGGAAGACTTACAATAACTTAATTTATAAACCTTTTGTAAAACTTATACAAACGAGTATCATTATTACATAGCGGGAAGTATCATTACGTAGCTTTATTACAAACCACTCA
>JADLZL010004289.1:0-51069 GCA_015844335.1 Chrysopogon serrulatus
TACAAATATATTTTATTTAAGTTATTTAAACTCAATTAGACAACAAACTAAGCTAGGATAAGAGTGTACAAAAAAAAAAAAAAACGCAGAAGCCTTTTCATCCTCCTCCTATATTTTATATAAGTTATTTAAACTCAATTAGACAACAAACTAAGCTGGGATCAGAGTGTACAAAAAACAAGAAAAAAAACACAGAAGCCTTTTCATCCTCCTTCTAGGCCCGTGGGCTTCCCATCACATGGAGTCGCGGCCGTGGCCCAATAGGTAAGTGCGGACGTTGTACTTCTCTCACGGACGCGTCCTATTCTTCGTCGTTTTCGTCCATACTCGCAAAAACCAGAGACACAATGCCAGGGTCCGTCGGAGCTGGGATCCCAGGGCTCGCCGGCAGAGAGGTCTAGCGGATGCCAGAGCTCACCATATTGGTGGATCCACCTCTGCTTGGCTTCTGAACATCGGCGACCTCGAGATCACACAGGCGTGGCGGTCCAGCGCCTCGGCGGGGAAGATGGGCAGGGACGCAGGCGGGACGGGCGCGTCGCGCCGTCGCGGACGAGCAGGGGAGGGAGGAACGGCATGGGAGGATGCGAGGCGATGGATGGGCCACGACTGGGCTGAAAGAGAGAAAGTGGTAGAATGGGCCAGACGAAATTAGGAGGAGAGAAAGTCTTGCTTTTTAAAAATTATTAGGTATAGATAGAGTGTTTGGGTGCAACAAACTTTACGGTTCTGAATACCATGGTCTTATTAAAACTATAGTGTTTTTAGAGTTTTAAAAACTCCACTTAGGACCTTTTTTCTAAACAATAGTTTTGCACATAAATAATTTTAAAACTACATTTTCTTGATACCATGATTTCTTGATACACTATAACATCCAAACAAGGTCTTAGAGTTTATGGAGAACCCTTTATTAGGTGCTCTCTCAATTTCACTTTTTTCCCAAAGCAGAGTTATGCAAAGCTAAATCTTTGGCTAAAGAATATAAAGTGGAGTTGAAAAACGTAGAGTGGAGCCATCTCAAACACCCCACTAATTTGAACATATCCTCGTAATATAGATTAAGGATGTCACAAGAGATGTGCTATAGCATAGGTTTATATAACTTACTTCTTCTGTCCCTGGTTAAATGTCGCCGCGGAATATGTGCCGACCAAACTTTTGTAACTTTGACTAGATTTAGAGAAAATATGAGCAATGTTCGTATATCTAAGTAAATTTATCATAAACAGACTCAAAGATCTATCTAATAATACTATGTACCATAAATATTAATATTTTTAAAAAAATATTTAATTAAAATTAAGTCCGTTACTTCTTAAGAAGTGAGTGTCAAAAAAATGATGGAGAGAGTATAAGTAAATCTGACAATGGTTTGGGTTAAGCCCGATTTTTTAGTTTGGTTTTGCTTTTTGGGCTGTATTGATTTGGGGTGAAACAGGCTAAGAAGGCTGTTGGGCTGATTTGGTTTGAGCCCTATTAAAATAAGCTGATTTTGTTTAACTATTAATAATAGAGTCAATAATAATTTTTTTATTCTATCTATTTATTTTTTTGCTTTTGCTTTTACTTATGGCTAAATATAAACAATAGCATGAGGTGCTACTGAATTGGTGGGTTGGAAATGTATTTTAATGGGTTGAACGTACAAGTGGTTTGGTTTGGTGTGGATGAATGAAGTCACGGTCTAGTTTGGTTTGGATTTGACTTTCAAATATGCATGTTTTGGATCGGTTCGGGTTAATTTGGATCTCGGCCCACTGTCAGCTTTAAGTATAAGCTAAGGTTTCAATACACATATTGATGGCACACAAAATTATGACGTAAAGAGGGAAAAAAAAAACTATAAATATGGATTGTAAATTTACTCTAACACGGTAGATACGTCAGCTTATTATTAACATGTTTATTATTTTAGAAAATATAGATACGAGGAAAGAGATAGTGCAAAGATAAGTAACTCATCAATATAATATAAAAAGAAGCTCTAGCCTTCTACTTGAGCAACACACAACTCTGGACCATAGTTCCATGGTAGACATTCTTTGCAATCATAAGCACAGTGGTTGTGAAGACCACACAACTCACAAAACTGTCTACGACAATCATCAGTACTATGATTTGTCAAACCACATCTCTCACAAGCACCTTTCTGATCATGTGTAAAATTCTAGAATTTGTCATCATTACCATGACCTTGAGCAGGATCATTACCTCCCTTGGCATCCTTGTCATCATTCGCCCCCACGGAGCTTGATGACTTTCAGTCTTCTCTATACGGTCCTCCTACTTGGTGTTGAGTTGATCTTCTTGCTCAGGAACTTGGTTATCAGAATCTTGCTCTTCAATACCGTTGATCGGTTGAGGCAGCTGGTTCCTCTTTGCGCCTCCAAGAGTTGGATCGTGCGCTAGTCCTGCCCCTTCCCCGACCATGCCTTCCTCCACCGAAAACATCATGTTCCCCCGAATCCTCTCCTACGGCCTCTACCTCTTGGTTGCATCTCTACCTTGACGATGGGGGCTGCTCTGACTTAGGGTGACTTGAGAGCTTATCTTCACCTTTCTCTAGATTAGAGCCATGTGTCCTAGACTCTGGATGTGGACCGAGAATCTTAGGGTCTGTTTGGATACACCAACTAAACTTTAACTAGCAAAATTTAGCTACTAGATATCCAAACAGACCAGCTAAAGGACTAGCTAAAGTTTAGCTGGGTTTAGCTACTTCAACTCTGCTAAAACTAGGTAAAGTTTAGCTGAGTGTATTAGCTAGAGCATCCAAACACTCTAGCTAAAATTTAGCTAGAAAATTTTTAGCTAGCTAATGTTTTATATTGAAATTTTAGCTAGCCAAATTTTAGTTAGGTCCATCCAAACAGGGCCTTAGCCACAATTCTCACCTTAGGCGGTGACTGGAACCACTGGTGGCATACCGAAACTACCTTTTCTCTGGTTTCCTCAAATGGTCAACTGAAGAATTTTCCTCGACAACCTCAGCATTTGATTTCTGCGCCCAACACAACTGAATTAGGTCGAATTTCAATTTCAGACGATCCTCAGCAATATCCTCAAATGGGAAATCCGTCGCCATGGTTGTATGTTTGAAACGACGGCCAGAGGCATCAAATGGTGGCCCATAGCCTTTCTTCCTCCTCTTCAGATGAATTGAATCCCGAATTGAAGGAAAATCCCGATTACTAAATTGAGGAGGAGATGATGATCCGCATCGTACCTTTGCCTTGCCCCAATTGAGATCAGAATTCCACGAAGAAGAAGAACATGGGAGATATTCAGATGTGTTCGTGGCTTTCCAATCCTTACTTTGGAAGTGCGAGCTCGACGCATTCCCCCGACGCGGTGGGATGCGCCACCCCCTTCCTGCCAACAACAGCAGCGGGATCGCCGGCCTCCGACGGAGAGACAACCCGCCGGGAAGGAATTGCCTCCGGGGGCGCTCCCCGAGCCACCTCAACGTCTCCAACCTGATCCTTATGGGGAGGGATGAGCTCGATAGAAGGAATGGAATGCGCCGCCCTTTCCTTACATCAACGGCAGGGGGATTGCCGGCCTTCGCCGGGGAAACAACCCGCCGAGAAGGAATCGCCTCTGGGGGCGCCCCTCGTGCTGCCTCACCGTCAGTCCGTCACCAGTCGTAACCGCCATCACCTGAGATAACCGGATACTCAATGGTGCTCAGGTTTTGCTGC
Organism: Chrysopogon serrulatus; assembly: GCA_015844335.1. NCBI lineage: Eukaryota > Viridiplantae > Streptophyta > Magnoliopsida > Poales > Poaceae > Chrysopogon > Chrysopogon serrulatus. The sequence continues at coordinate 3,705 of JADLZL010004289.1, forward strand.
TGTGCACGGCTACAACCTAAATATATGTTTTCTGGATTCAGCAAAGTCACTGATTCATGTCTAGGGGAGTTGTAAGAGTGTTAGAAAAGAATCAATATGTTTGATCACTAAGTTTTCGTTTGCATCCTATCAATTTATCATGCCTTTGTTGACTTTTACATAGCATGATTGTCCTGGACCTGTATCTGGCATCCTGCATGTATACAGATCACTGTGTTCTTGGATCACTGTATTCCAATTGCTGATTCAGTGGATCAGCGAAGTGGATCAGCGATGATTACCATTTTATGTTAATATATAATAATAAGCAACCTTTGGTAATGCTGTTTTTTTAATTGTTGCATCTTTGCTGTATTCTTTAAAGCTATATCATGTGGCAGCCCAGTTTTTCTTTGGCCTACGCTGTCACCTCAAAACTGTAGTGAATCGCTGCTCACTAATTTGGTCGCACTTAATGAAACTAGGCATTATAATGAAACTAGGCATTGAAAGTCTTGTTAAAAAATATGATATTGTTAAATGTAGTTGTGGAAAGGCCTGGCGCTACTCTTAATTGGTGGAAATTCTTTTGTTTCCTTGTTTAAGGTTTACTCACAAACCGGTCATGTAATAACCACAAATGAGATAAAAGCCTGAACTGTTCTAAAAGTGTTGTCAAAAAATCACTTTCAGATTCTCTTTACCGATCACAATTTAGTAATTTAATGCCTTGTTTATTTTTCTTTCATCATTTGAAGATCCTAGGAGTTGAGAAGACTACTTCACAACAAGAAATAAAGAAGGCATATCACAAATTGGCTCTGCGTCTCCATCGAGATAAGAAATACTTGGGGAGGTAGGATCTTAACCATAAAGCATGCATGTTTTCTTACAGTCACTTAGTGCAATGTATCTCAAATATAATGTTATTTGCTGCCAGGAAGTCAAAGAGAAGTTTCAACAGCTGCAGAAGGTTATATCCGTTCTTGGTGATGCAGAGAAAAGAGCTCTATATGATGAGATTGGCATCACTGATGATAATATGCTCACCTCATTTATAGCACTCCAGTTCTACGTTTCAGATTCAAGCAATATTTTTCAGAATCTTCCTTTTCATCTTAGGCACCGGTGGGAGCATCTGCAGACAATCTTGAGGAGTACTTCAACAATGTACAAGAAGGTATGTTTGCTTCTATGTCAATTGCAGACTAATGCTATTTCTAAGCATATATAACCATTTTTTTGCCCAATATTAGAATTCCAATATTCTATCGAACTCCTAACTGTGAATTGTTCTTTCCTCATAATGTTGTTTCTGAGCATTGTGGTTCTCACCTTTGGGATTAATTAGCACTCTGAATTCTGAGAACTGTTTTGAGAAAACAAGGTCATTATGGAATTGCGTCCTAAATGTGGTGTGCTTTTCTTGAATATGATGTGCTGGTGTGCTGTCTTCTGTTGATTTCAAGTCCAATGATGTGCTATCTGTTTATTTGAGCTTTGTCACATGGAAATAAATCTGTGTCTGATCCCCATAAGTGGATTCTAGGCCCCAAGCTGTTAGGTTCCTAATAAGATATCATTTGAATTCATAGCATGCTGCTGCACGCCTGCACTGCATCGATTGATAGGAAAACACCTAATCTTATATGTAACAGGATCAAATGAATTCTTTAGTTCAGTAATATTGTTAAATAAAATTGTTTGGTTTGTAACTGTTAATTAGGCATAAGAATTAACCCAAGAAATATCTTCTGTTGATTTGTCACGTCGATTTAGTTATAATTAGGACGACTGAAAATACTGTCTCATCCATTCAGACTGAGTAACCTACTCTTTGACTGCACCTATATGACTTACCTTATGACATCCTGCCTTCTCTCCATGTTTTCACCTGTATGGCAGTAATCCAGATTTAAGTGTCTGATGTCCAAATGCTACAGATGCCCACCCTAAATGAAGCCATTTTTTGGTGCCCTGTAAAAATCCCCCACTACTATAACATGCTGTCTGTTTTAACACGTGCAAAGTTAGCTGCATATTTTACCATGTTTCTTACCAATAATAGTTTCACAATATAATAACAGGTTGCTCTTATAGTCGCCTCATTACATACGTGTGCTCACTATAAATGAACCTATTAATTTGGTACCTTACATACTCAATTTTAAAATTTTCATCATGTTCCCTTTTGTCTTAATTTCACCTAATTTTACCTTAACGTACTTTTGGCACTTTACAAGAATGATAGCCTCGTGCAACCTCTAAGACTGCATTTTGATTTTCTGTCATGAACAGATAGCCTTGCCCTTGATCACCTAACTTTGTAGCGTTATCTTCACATGTTTATTCAGAAAAATTAGAATACCGACTCGCTAATATAGAGTAGTGACACATCTGCTATTTTGGTTGTCACTTGGTTCTGCAACATCAAAACATTTGTTACTTCCTGCATTCCTGTAGGTTAAGATTTTCAGACGTAAAAATAAATGAGTATTCAGATATGAAGATCTTGCTGCAATGCTTCCTACCGAATTGGTATGGTTTTTCGTTATCCTGATGCATCACTGCTCTATAAAATATGAGGTTGATGTCTTCGAGGCCCCACAAAATTAGCCTTGACATTTTTCATTTCTTCACGGTTGTTCATAGAGTCACTCTTGCCTTACGATTTTGGAATTTAGCATATTATATTTGTGCAAACCAACCACTTAATGTGATGACTCTTACTCAGATTAATTCATATCATACCTGTTAAGTCCATGCTAAAATTGTTTAGGTTCCCAACTTCTTACTGTCTGGCTTCTCCAGCTACATTTTTATAAGCGACAGGGATTATCTAGCTGTTGTGACTTAAGGTGTCTCTTTGTATTTTTGCTTAATTCCTCCTCCATTTCCCTGCTAATTAAAATAGTGCATGTAAAGTACCAAAAATTTGTTGTAAAAGACAAACCCATTTTGATGATTACAGCGCCTCCTACTAGTTATCAAAAGTTTTTGCTAGTTCACTTTGATGCATAGTTTTTAAGGCGGTAAGGCGAGGCGAGGCGATCCACCACCTTCTGGACGCCTAGGCGCTTAAGGCGCTAGGCGAGGCGACGCTATACAAGCATTTTAATATATATAATACCACTACAAATCAAAAGAATTAGTTGCATAAATGTGAAAGAGAATAAGAAAGGAAGGAAATACCATAATAGCCCACTCAGCCCATTTAGAGAGGAAGCCCACTCGGCCCATCTAATAAACATTATGACACCCAACGATGCCCTAGCAGGTTGCAGGCAGTCCTCGTTCTCACGAGGCTGCGCCGCCGCTCCCTGCTCTTCTCCACATGCGCGCCGCCGTTCCTCTGCTCTTCTCCGCATGTGCGCCGCCGCTCCTCTGCTCTCCTGGCGTGCAACTCCCCCGCGCACACACTCCTTTGTTCCCCGCCCCTGCGCCTCCTCCCTCTCTTTTTTGTCCGCGTGCACCCACGCTCTCTCTTTTCTCGACCCCCGCGCGCGCTCTCCTCTTTCCAGACCTCGGGCGCGCTCTCCCTCTATGTTTCTTGCACGCCGTGTCATCGTCTGCCCAGCGCAAAAGGGACGCCAAATCGCACCTAGGCGACGACTGCGGACGCCATATCCCTCTGTGTCATGGCGAACCCGACGCCCAGGTTTGAAAATCGCCTAGAAGCGACGCCTTAAAAACTATGCTCTAATGCTTCTAAATAGTCACTGAATTCTTCTGATTTTACTTCCATTAAAAACAGATGAGATAAACAATGAAATTCGCCTGAGCACACCCTAGCAGCTTATGTAGTTCCATGCATTTCCAAAAGTATTCATGGTGCCTAATCAGATTCATAGGTAAACACTCACTCTGATGCCTATCCCATTAACCTTACATGTACCACTTTGATTATATCAGTGTATTTATTTTTGCTCCTCCCATATTGTTCTAGCAAAGTTCTCACATGGTACAAAGGCTAAATTCAGAGCTTCCTCTGTTTTCATTTCCCATTTAGTTTCCTATCTCTCTTCACATATCGATGTGCCTACTGATGGTGATTTTTTTCAACATATCACAGAAGCTGAGAGCATAAAAATGATAAAAAGAGTATCTGTCCGAAATGGTATGAAAAACCCAACCTTTGCGACTCCTATTAAATTAAATGGTATGCATTTGATTCCATTTGATCTCTCCCTTTCTTTCCTAAATCTGTTGCACGTGTTTCTTACTGCATTCAATTTTAGAGCAATGCTGCTGCTGCTTTAGCATACAACACATTAGCACCCATGCTACACAACATGTGTTATTAGTCATCATATTATTATACAAGAGGGCTAAAATTAACCTTTTGTTATGCAGTTATCTATTATAAGCTGGTACTTAGTGAGCACCAAAGTAATAAATATAGGTAAATGACATCAACATACAAATGTTTCTATTTATTATTCATGATGACAATAGTATTTCACATTTTAATTATGAAATTATGTCTGTGTGGTTTTCAGGCATGTCTGGAGTACAATAGAGGCTGACTGTCAGAATGAAATATTTTTTTTTTTCCTTGGTGCCACACCCAAAATCCAAAAGTTTTGTGCTGTAACACTTGGGTTTAGAATGCTCATTAAGCAAGGCATGATCTTCACTACCTTTACTCATGCATATACCTTCAATACACTTAGAAACTTCTTACTTCCATTCTGTGTTATGTGACTATATACCTCCCTGCTTGAGTACTTAAATTAATTCTGCTTCAAATGACTATGCATATGTTGATACATCGCCTGTTATGTATTGTATTGAATCTATATCTATGTATATACTTGGCTACAATTTCTACCTAATTTTCGATCTATATATGAAACATATATTTCCTATATATGACAGTCGTATTTTTTAAAAAATTCAGCTCAGTGAATATCGTAAACAAAGTTGATGGACACTAAGTCTACAACAAAGATATCTGAATAGCTGATATCTGATGACCTTTTTTCTTATTTGTTGTACCGTTTGTACACACAACAAAACGCGGTGACAAAAATCAAGAGAGAAAAATATAATATAAGCATTCTAGATATGCTATATGTCATCTCTGTACTTAAAATATTTCAGAAGCCATTAGTTGGTACACAAATTAAAACAATTTCACCACATTATTTTTTCCCCATTCCACCAACGGCACTGGGCTTCCGTAGAGTGCGCGGCGCGGTGCTCGCCGCCACCCTGTCACCCTCGTCGCACCGCAGCGCCCCCCGGCTCCCACCCCCAGTTTCTCTCCCACTCGTCCACCCTTGCGCCTCCAGCTATTTCGCCCCTCTCGCACACCAACCCAAACCCCCTCCGCGCGCTCCCAAATCCCAAACCCTAGCCTGCGCCCGGCGGACCGACGATGCCGAAGGCCGGCGGCGGGGCGGCGGACGAGGAGGAGTTCCGCGCCGAGGTGGAGGAGCGCCTCATCAACGAGGAGTACAAGATCTGGAAGAAGAACACGCCCTTCCTCTACGACCTCGTCATCACCCACGCGCTCGAATGGCCCTCCCTCACCGTGCAGTGGCTCCCGGACCGCACCGAGCCGCCGGGGAAGGACCATTCCGTCCAGAAGATGATCCTCGGCACGCACACCTCCGACAACGAGCCCAACTACCTCATGCTCGCGCAGGTCCAGCTGCCCCTCGACGACGCCGAGGCCGACGCGCGCCACTACGACGATGACCATGCCGACATTGGGGGTTTCGGCGCCGCCGCCTCCGGCAAGGTGGACTTCCCGCCCCCGCCCTTCCCATAAACTCTCCTCATTTTTGTTACTGCCTTTCTGAGGTCTTCAATGTTTACAAGTTTCTCTTTTCTGTTTGGAGACAAGTTTTAGAACACATGTTCCCTCCCTTTTTTTAGGTGCAAATTGTTCAGCAGATAAATCATGATGGAGAGGTCAATCGAGCTCGCTATATGCCCCAAAATTCATTTATAATTGCTACCAAGACAGTTAGTGCTGAAGTATATGTCTTCGACTATAGCAAGCACCCATCTAAGCCTCCACTAGATGGTGCATGCAACCCTGATTTACGGCTGAAGGGCCATAATTCTGAAGGATATGGCTTATCATGGAGTATTTTTAAAGAGGGTCATTTGTTAAGTGGGTCCGATGATGCTCAAATTTGCTTGTGGGACATTAAAGCAAATAGTAAAAACAAAAGTCTTGATGCCCTGCAGATTTTTAAGGTATGGCTCATGTGCCTGGTTCTATTTTGTGTGTTAATGTTTGGAGCTTCATGTAGAACATTGTTTAAAGCATTCTTCATTCTCTAACATTCTAATGGTTATTTTAAACTTTGGATCAACTCTTTGAAGGTGCTTGATAGTCATACTTGGATTAATATGTAAGACAAATTAGTGGAACTAATACAGTTTCTCTTGTATGCTGATTTGATTTTTTTTTTTTGTAATTAAGAAAACTATGACAGAATGTGTTCTTGATAAATAGGAGATTGGAGAACATTCTTCTGACGAGTATGAGTAGAAAAACTATCTGTATCTGTCACTGAAACATACTCTGTTTTGCAAGCTAGGGATTTCAATCTCTTATCTTCTGTTTCTTATCCACAGTGATGCGCTTCATAGGAATACTAATGCTATTGTATTTAATAATACTAATACTTCGATTTTATTCTTGGTAAGCATCATGATGGTGTCGTTGAAGATGTTGCTTGGCACTTGAGGCATGAGTACTTATTTGGGTCAGTTGGTGATGATCATCATCTTTTGATTTGGGACCTGCGGTCTCCCGCGCCTACTAAGCCTGTTCAGTCAGTGGTTGCACACCAGGGCGAGGTAAAGTAACTGTTGTGGGCTTTTAATTGCCATTAGAAATATTGATTTTATTTGCTCAAGAATGCATTTTATTCCATGGTTTACAATTTGTTGATATTCTTTTGTTGCATGAAGTGAGGATCTGATTGTCCTTAAATGAAGGAGAAGTACTGTATGCAATGCAAACGAGTTTTCCAGATAGATTTACTCCATTATTGATCTCGAATTCTTTCATTTTGTTACAACCCCTTCTTTTTTTTTTGGTCAAATAGAACACATGTTTCAACATCTTTAGTTTGGTTCTTCGGATCTGATGTCATATTGGTGGATCGTATTGAACACTATAAAGTTTAGGTTTATATAACACTAAAAAGTTTAGGTTTATATTTGTCTTTATATAAGCAGCATTGTTTGGGAACTATATGCTTCTACTATGGCTGTATAAGTCAGGGTATAGGAAACCTTGGTCCTGATTTACTTGGGTGTACAAACTAGAGGTAAATGAAAACAATTTGGTGTTGAAGATGTTATAAATTTTAGGGTAGTAAGATCAGAACCCATCAGTGCATCTGAAAGCCAGTGGCAGTGGGACTTTAATGAACCTTGCTCTAAGCTCGTGGTTCCTGAAATATCAATGACAAGATTCTTGTTTATTGACGCTTGCTTCTTTATTTACAGGTGAACTGCCTGGCTTTCAACCCGTTCAACGAATGGGTTGTTGCAACTGGTTCTACTGACAAGACTGTCAAATTATTTGATCTTAGGAAGATTGATACTTCTCTGCACACCTTCGACTGTCACAAGTATGTTTCCACTGTTTTTGTTCTGTTCATAGCTACTGTTTGTATTAACTGATTAAACAACTTTCTGAAGTATTGAATGTTTCTATGGATGTTATATTTCTAGTTTAAAATTAATGTCCAACCCCTTGTGTAATCAGAGAGGAAGTTTTCCAAGTTGGATGGAGTCCAAAGAATGAAACTATACTTGCATCCTGTTGTCTGGGCAGAAGACTAATGGTCTGGGACCTAAGCAAGTAAGCAATACAAACATCCACGATACTCTGATATGGTTACAACCCTTTTCTTTTCCACTGGTGCGCTGTATCTTCTGGATGTTATTAGTTCTGTAGTTCATACGTTAGCCAACGTGATGCTTTTTTTTTTTTACAACTTTTTTTCTGTGTTGCCCTTGTGCTCCCTACATTACTTATTGTTGAAGTACGATTAACACGATGCAGTTTGGATTAACTATTGCTCTTTGCTTTGTTATTTCACACACAGGATCGACCAAGAACAAACGCCAGAGGATGCAGAAGATGGCCCTCCAGAGCTCATGTTCATCCATGGAGGCCATACAAGCAAGATCTCTGATTTCTCCTGGAACCCCTGCGAGGACTGGGTAGTTGCTAGCGTCGCTGAAGACAACATCCTCCAGATATGGCAGATGGCTGAGAACATCTACCATGACGAAGATGATCTGCCAATAAGTGATGAGCCGGCAAAGACTTCTTGAAGCTCCACAACGCAAAAGGAATCTTAACCTTATCGAAGACTGCATCAAAAAAAAAAAAAAAAATCGAAGACTGTTGGTGGTCCTAGATCGGAACCCTGCTGGCCAGTGCTGGCCAAGAATCTTAAGTCGTAACCGAGTGAGTTGGTAACTTTATGCTGGACGGGCTGGCCGTTTCTTCGACTGTCTGTATGTTATTTGTCGAACCTTGAGCGTTATAGATATGCCGATTGTAGATCTGTTCGTCCGCAGTTGTCTTTTGTGTAGTCTTATATCTTAAGCGGGCCCTATTTTTATTTGGTATATACCGTGGTATGCCGAGGGCCCTGTGCAGTTTCCCAAACATATTAGGCATGTGATATCGTTGTCCATTGTCAAAAGAATTTTGGACCAAAGAGTGACCAAGTACAGACCCAACACATGTGACTCGTGGGCATGTGCACCCCTGCTTCCATTTCGCACTTGGCTTCTCGAGCGTCGTACACCACCCATCCATCCAAAGAAAAGTAAAAGTCTTCTTTTTTTTTCTCGTAAGTCAAATTAATCAAGTTTGACAAAAATACTAGTATATATTTTTTTTCTTGAAAAATCTATTTGAAAACATAAATGGTGACTCTGTTTTTCTATAAATTTAGTTAAACTTTGAAAACCTAAAAACTACGGTATTTGTTTGAGGGAAAGTGGACTGTTACTCTCCTTTGGTCAAGGATGAGCTGACGTCACTGATTGTGTGCCTACACACTGACAAGAAGCCACGAAAAAATACATTAACGATGACGTAATGTCTTCGAAATTGGATTGGAACGAGCTCGGGATGTTGCTCATGATTAACTTGGACCCTTGTCCAAGTAATAATAAAGGGAGTCTAGATTGTTTGAGCAATCAGAAAAAGTGGGCGACAAACCAAGTCAAACAAAATACAGTAGCTGTCGTTACCATCGTGTGTGAAGGCAGTGTGTGCCTCTGAAAGTTATCTCGGCCTGACTCTATATAGACAGGGCCAGCACTTGCCCAAGAATTAACCCAAAGGAAACACAAAAGAAGCTAGAATCTTTGTTCAGACCTTGCGACACACACCAGCAATGGCCGGAGGTAACGATGACCTGAAGCTGCTGGGCATGTGGGCGAGCCCGTTCGTGCTGCGTGTGCAACTCGCGCTCAGCCTCAAGGGCCTGAGCTACGAGTACGTGGAGGAGGATCTCAAGAACAAGAGCGAGCTCCTCCTCAAGTCCAACCCCGTCCACAACAAGGTACCCGTGCTCATCCACAACGGCAAGCCCGTCTGCGAGTCGCAGGTCATCCTGCAGTACATCGACGAGGCCTTCGCCGGCACCGGCCCGTACCTCCTCCCTGCCGACCCCTACGAACGCGCCGTTGCTCGCTTCTGGGCCGCCTACATCGATGACAAGGTATGAAAGAAAACACGTCTTCCAATCGATTGCATCAATTGGCTGCGACATGGTTTCGTTGATGGATGAGGTATGCGTATTATTCATGCGTGATGTTATTTATGGTCGTGCAGATGCTGGGTGGTTGGGTGAAGGCGTCGAGGGGCAAGACGGAGGAGGACAGAGCTGAGGGGATGAAGCAGTCGTTCGTCGCGGTTGAGACCCTAGAGGGGGCGCTGCGGGACTGCGGCAAAGGGAAGCCCTTCTTCGGCGGCGACAGCGTCGGGTACGTCGACGTCGTGCTCGGCGGCCTGCTCGGGTGGGTGCTCGCAAACGAGGAGGTGTACGGCATCAAGTCCTTCGACCCCGAACGGACTCCGCTCCTGGCGGCGTGGTCGGAGCGCTTCGGCTCGCTGGAAACCGTCGTGCCGGTGATGCCCGACGTGAGCAGGCTGGTTGAGCTCGGCAAGATGTTGAAGGCCCAAGCGGCTGCGGCGGCCGCCGGTGCAAGCAACTGAAAGGGCATGTTGTGTGGACCCAGATTTCCCATTCGTTTCACGGCTTTCTTCAGCTAGCTAGTGCTGGAGAAGAAAATAAGGCAACACACCGGAATGCGCGCATTTGTGCTCTGCCCGGTGTTGCGGTTGGTCAGTTTTGTATGAAGATATTAGCCGTAGTGAGTTTGCCCTGGATGTGTGTAAGTCATATATATGTATCTGTTTGGTTCAGTGATTCTTTATTGAGTTTTTCTTTAATTGCTCAACTGGTCAGATGTACAAACATACTACATGCTTAAAATGGCATAGTAAAACAGAGGGATGTCCCAATTCCGCCTCGGCTCCAAACAAAACAAGCTATAAGTGGGCTCATGCCATCCCCATCTCACTTGGTCCCCCAACCAAATAGACTTCAGTCAATCCAATGGCACAAAGCTACTGGAGTGTTCGCGTTGCATCAATTAGAGCTTTCAGTGGTTACCACTTCGTCCCCTTGTAACTGTTATTCCTATTTTTTTTGAGATGTCAAACATACTCAACTTTACCAAATATATAATTTTTCATAATAAACTTATTTAGGCCCCCTTTGGAATGAAGGATAGGAAAAATATGAGAATAAAGATACAATTGTTGCTAATATTATCACTCTAGAGTGCAGCTGCTATAATGGAAGGGTAAACGGGCCCTGTTTGGATACAAAGTATTTTTGGAGTTTTAGAAAAAAATACCATTAGCTTTGTGAAATACTTTGGTTTTAGAGTGTCATGAAGTGTTCAGATGCAACAAACTTTATGGTTTTGAAAACCATGGTATTGCTGAAACTGCAGTCTTTTTGGAGTTTTAAAAATTTTTACTCTAGAGCTCTTTTTTTTCTAAACTACGGTTCTGTACATCAATGGCTCTAAAAACTATAAATTCTTGATACTACGGTTTCTTAATACTATAATATCAAACAAGGCCTAAACAAGTAACCGGCAACCGTTTCTTACTGTGCGTGAGGCGTGCCACGGAGCAGCGGCGGAGGGTGGATGAAAAGCTTGGAGGGGCTGATCCAAAAACTACTGTTTTGTTAGCTAACTGTAGAAACTATAGCTGTTTTATAGGCTATATCAAGGTTTTCCAAAGGTAATGCTGTCACGGAGGAAGGGGGGCGGAGGCCCACTTTCGCCTCCATGAGCCTCCGCCCCTGCGGCGGAGGCCAAACATTTGCCCTCTGCATTAACTATTTGCCGAGGGGGGGGGATTTGTTTCCTTCTAATGCTATGTCAGCACCGATATCATGGAGACATGCCGCTGCCAATACAAGACGTCGACGCTGAACCGGTGATTGGGCCTCGTCGCTCCGTTCGCACATCTCGGCCCAACACTAGGATTACCGGCCCTGCGTGGCTCAGTGGGTGAATGGACCCTGTAACAATACTTAAGGAGAGAGCGAGAGGAGAGAAGACAACAAACATTTGAACAACTGAAATGCAAGCTGTATCTTCCGTGCTCGACTTCTCCTCCCTGTTCTTCAATTTCCCTTCCCCTTCTATCCCCATTACCAATTGAATCTGTTAGACACCTCTAACAATTGGTATCAGAGACTTGTGATTCTGCCTTTCCCGGACTCCCTTCGATCGAGTCGCAAACGAATTTGGTTCGATTATTCCTGCTGCGGCAATCTGTCGCCGGCGACGGAAATCTATAATTCCAGTTCACGCGATCGATTGGGGATTTCGTCCTGGCTACACCACCACCAGATTATAAACCTCCAATCCAATCGCACTACTCGCGCCGCCCTAGACCACCAGCCATGGCCACGGATATGCAGCTGCTCTTGGCGGAGATCCAGAAACTATCCGCCGATCAGGCCTATATCAAGCAACAGCTCTCGGAGCAGCATGATCTGCTCGGCGCCGTTTTCCGAGCGTACCTCGACTTGCGTTCCGGGAGGCGGCCACATCGCCGTCGAGCGCCGCATCATCGATTACGAACTCCGCCTCGACACCCGCTTCTCCGCCATCGAGCTTCGCCGCCATCGGGCTCATGGCGCCCGAGGGGGAGACCGAGGGCGCCGTCGACGACCTCCGTCTTCGCCTCGCCAAGCTCGACAAGTACTGGAATCACTCCGTGCTGGAAACTTCAGGGAAGCCAGCGCTGTTCGCGGAGATTCCAGTCAAATCGGAGCAGTACGCCGCACCCTTCTCTGCAGGCTACATGGCTGCTCGGCCCAAATGTGGGCACCCTTCTACGACAACCACCACCGGGAGGATGGACATGGGGTTGTCCACACCCTAATCCATTCCCCGGTCACGGGTATGGCCGATTCCACTGTCTCACCTATTAAAATTCATGGTACTGCACAGGATCTGATCATGCATCATAATCGGCCTCCTGATCCCCACCATTACCCAACCGGCAAGCTTCCCAAACTCCACTTCCCTTCCTTCGATGGCACTGACCTTAAACTCTAGATTACTTGTGCTGAGGACTACTTCCATATGTATTCAGCTGATCCGTCGGCACCGATACAATGTGATTCAAGATGTTCACTTTGGACCTCGCAAAACATTGGGTTCAATTAGTGATTCAACTGAAATCCATGAATTCGGTCCGTCAATTTTTGCATGCATTACATACTCGCTTTTGATCGCGAAGCATGAATTCCTTCTCCGTCCAACTAAACCTATGATACATCACATTCCCGACAAACGTCTTACGATTTCAAGACTATGTCGATCGTTTTTCAGAGCTTGTCGACCAACTAAATGCCTATGATACATCCACCAATTATAAACCTCCTTCACTATATCACTCGATTCAAAGATGATCTGGCCGAAGCCCTGTCCGAGGCCGATCTTATTTCCCGAGATTTATGCTTTCGTGGAGGCGGATTCTCGTACCGAGGCCTCCGCCTCGACACCGCTTTCTCCGCCATCGATCCGGGCTCATAGATACCTACCTCCGTTTCGCCCGCCAAGCTCGATTAAGTACCGGAATTACCCGCTTGCCTGGAGATTGCAAGGAAGCGGGCGACAACCATTACCGGAGGATGGACATGGGGTTGTCCACACCCTAATCCATTCCCCGACATGGCCGATTCCGTCTCACCTATTAAAATTCATGGGCCATGTGATCCGATCATGCATCATAATCGGCCTCCCGATCCCCACCATTACCCAACCGGCAAGCTTCCCAAACTCCACTTCCCTTCCTTCGATCCGACCTTAAACTCTAGATTACTTGTGCCGAGGACTACTTGTGATCCGTCGATGCGGATACAATGTGTCAAGATGCGTTCAATCGGACTCGCAAAACATTGGGTTCAATTAGTGATTCCACAACCCGAAATCCATGTCCTGGGTCCAATTTTGTCGGCATTACATACTCGCTTTTGATCGCGATCGGCATGAATTCCTTCTCCTACCTGTATCACATTCGACAAACGTCTTGTTCAAGACTATGTCGATCGTTTTCAGAGCTTGTCGACCAACTAAATGCCTATGATACATCCACCAATTCCCTTCACTATATCACTCGATTCATCGATATCTTATTTCGGTCTTTGTTATTCTCGGACAGAGGCCTAGTTGATGATCACTCGCTTGCCTTGTTGCAGAAGAAGGCGATCGATGCCGTCGAATGGATTTCGTGGCCAATCTTCATCCGTGGTTCGGCGGGGAGGCATTCCACGCGCGTGTTCCTCCGACTCGAGGGGACCGGACTCTGCCCGGCCCCACCTACGGGACACAAGGCGCACCTAGGTCGATCGAAGCGGCGTCTTGTTGAAGGGAGGTCAAGGACTCTGAACATGCGCAAGTGTTTGGTTGGGCTGAATGTGTTGGACGAACTCTATGCTTTGTTTGGCACAGATTTGGAAATTGACCATGCAGATTCAGAAGACACACCAGTTGAGGAGGAATGCCTATGTCTATCGGCTGATGCTACTGCACCATCTCCATCACCCAAGTCACTGCAATTCCAAGGTACTATGCAGAGTACTACCATACAAATGTTGGTGGATTCAGGCAGTTCAGTCTCTTTCGTCAGTCAGGCTCTGGTAGATCGTCTGTCCCTTCCTGCTGTTCAGTGCCCTGCTGTACATGTGCGTGTGGCCAATGGTGAGGTGATGCAGTGCTCCCAGATGGTTATGTCTGCAGAATGGTCAGTTCAGCAGTGCTCATTTTTGTTCAACTTCAGAGTTTTTCCGTTACATACATATGACATCATTCTGGGTATCGATTGGCTTCAGTCATTTAGCCCCATGAAGATTGATTGGCGTCATCGTTGGTTGGCCATTCCTTATTGTGGTTCAAGAGTCAAACTCTATGGATTTCCAGTGGATAAGGTGTCCAGTACTGAAGATCTTCTGATTCAGTTGTGCTCAGTGACAGATACATCACAGATAGTTGAGTCCACCCTGCCTCCTGACATTGCCGAGCTGCTGACGGAATTTCCTTCAGTGACGACTGCTCCTTCTCAGTTGCCTCCTAAGCGAGACTGTGATCATTCCATTCCACTTAACCAGTCAGTGTGCGACCTTATCGGTACCCACCTGCACTTAAGGATGAAATTGAGCATCAAGTGGAAACTATGCTAGCACAAGGCTTGATTCAGCACAGTACATCTCCTTTCAACTCTCTAGTACTATTAGTACGTAAGAAAGATGGTACTTGGCGGTTCTGCGTAGACTATCGCTATCTTAACGCTCTGACAGTCAAAACATCCTTCTCGATACCCATCTTTGAGCAGCTGATGGACGAATTGGCTGGAGCAACATGGTTCACAACATTGGATCTGTTAGCAGGGTACCATCAAATCCGCATGAAGGAGGGTGAGGAATACAAGACAGCATTCTCCACACATGGGGGCCATTATGAGTTCAGAGTGGTCGCCTTTGGCCTATCAGGTGCTCCAAGTACTTTCCAAGGAGCAATGAATGCTACACTCAAGCTGTAACAGAACCGACCAATTTATAAAAGCATAAGTGAAAAATCACTCGCTAAGCAAGCAATCGTCACACTTAAGCCATTATAAACCCGGTAGTCCGAAAATCTCGAAGGATTTCAAACCAAACATCATCAACCAAGATCGTACAAGTTTAGCGTCACCATTCACACGTTACAACATTTCACAAATAGTTCGACAACATCATAGTGCGGAAATAAAGTTATTACAGATCAAGTTCTTAAAATCCGAGTAGCGGAAGCAAAGTAGTTTTGAAAACTCAACCCAACTCATGCATTTATAAAGATTAATACAGTGCCAGTCCAGAGTCTATCCATCAAAAGCAGTTGGGGAGAATATTAAGATTAACCTTACCCAAGGTCTTCTAGTCCACTGGGAAAAGACAGGTAGCACAAGCACCGTGGAAGGTATGTAAAATGCACAAACAACAAGCGGGAAAAACCCCCGAGTACGAGAAGGTACTCGGCTAGACTTACCCGACCGACTCAAAAAATAAAAGACTCCAAGGAGTATGACAGGCTTTATCTGGGGATAGCTTGACTCTTTTGCAAAAAGGCGGTAATAACATTTAAAGTGATAGCTCAGCTTAACCATTCCTATTTATGCTAGGTGAGCACCTATACTATGCATCATAGTATATTAGTCATGATTAAGCAATCAAGTAGTAACCATAATCATAATCATCAGCTTAACCCATCATCATCATTAATCACATTCCTTAGTCATTACTACGATGCTGTAGCTCAAGTCAAAGTGTTCACTGTCCAGGAACAATGGCGATTCGAATCGATTACTACTGAGCTCAGGGGGTATTCCTCACACAAACCACACTCACCCGTCGGTGAGGTACAGATCACCGTGACACGATCCGAAAAAAATAAGTACGCGGGACGCGCATAGAACCACCATACCTGGGGACCGCCCGACTGCCTTAGCCCGACCATGCTTGGACCTCGGACTTACTCTTCGGCGCCCCTGTGTTCCCCATCCATCTCCAATACGGTGCGAACGGATCGAGAACCAGCCTGGATAGTGTTAGGCTTCGCGGTCGGAAGTGCTTATCCGGCCAGCTAAATGTGAGGCATGCGTTCAATATGACTTGGGATACAACAACGGTACGGTCCTTAATCGACACAGACGGAATCACTATGATCCAACAACCCCACAAGACTCCGTCCGGTCTCCATTTATCATAACCATAACCATTAACCAGATGATATCAACATAAGCTTTTCCATCAATCATAAGTAACCACCTATACTCGCGGATGACAGGAAATCACCCGACTTCTACCGTCTAAGCAAGCTAAGCATAATACTCGCCCTAGACTAGCAGGGTATATCAAGGTAGGATAATTCAATGGTAAAGCAAGGATGTAATGCATCAACGGTTTCACACAACTCCTATACTTAATGCAACAATCAGAAAGCATAATTAGACCGTTAGAAAGCATAGGTAAGTAGATGCTCCGGTGCTTGCCTTGTTCGAAGTCACTAGCGAAGTGGTTCGGGCACACAGGTAAGTCTTCCTCGTCTCCTCCTGATGGGACCTCCTGCTGGAACTCCTCCTGAAGGTTCTCCTCGATCTCCGAAAGTTGGGGGTCCTCCTGCGAACCTGTATGATGCGATGCACATTCTTAAGTATAGTGAATGCACACACATATGATGCTCATGAATGAAGATGATTAACAGATCATTTGACAGAGTAGGTGCATATCTCCTCTCTACTAACAACTTAACTCATTTACTGAGTATGTGCATACCTCTTCTCTAAATACTTATAGAAGTGTATAAAGAAGGGAGGTGTGTATAGGCACACACACATACTCACAACACATAAATAAAGAGAAGTAACACTAATCATGGATAAACATCACACTTCAGTTATGGTGCTGCATAACAGGACCAACACTTCAAACATAACTAAAAGTGCTTAAAAGTAAATATAGAACCTACTAAAGCAATTAAATCAAAGCCTTATCATTTCATGTGAAACAATAGGCTTGAACTGTGACCTCTGTCTAAACAATCCAGAAAAATCTACAAAAATTACAAGAGCTACATTATGTTGACACAGAGCCATGATGAAATTTTCATCACATTTCATTAAGCACAACAGCCTACACACAAAAAGATAAAGCCACAGGACAGAATTGCATATTTAATAACTTTGTACTTTGAAAAGTGTCAAACAACAGATTTCATATTTTAATCTAGAACGTCTTAGCATAAGAGCAGTCATCAAAAATTACCAGGTCATAACTCCTCATATTTAATTTACTAAAAATCATTCAAGAATCAGCCTAGAATTGAATTTAAATCATATTCCAATATTTTTATATAGGAACTGCATGATACATATTTTTCCCAGAAACTACATCACACAACAAGTCTAACAAAGCAAGAACCATATTTTTATGAGCTATATACTATTTATTATGCATTTACTCAGATTTCAGCATTTAAAGCAATTAATTAAAACTACACAGAAAAGTATCTCAAAAATTGCATCACATATTTTTCTTAGATAGATCTATTCACCAGGAATCCAACAAAACAAGAATCATCAATTTTGGACTCCATTTGCACCAGCTACAAATTTAAAAGCATTTAAACACATTTTACGGAAAACAATAAAAGAAAAGGGCCGAAACCCCAAGGTTCATGGGCTCGGCCCAGTGGGCCGTGTGCCACTGACACGCGGGCCAGGGGGTCAACCCGGCCCCACACGCCGGTCGGCGAGGCGAGCCGGCCGTTGACCCGGCCGGTGCTGCGCCCGGGCGGTGAGGCTAACGGCGGCGGGTGTGGCACCGACGTGTTCCCGTCGCGAGGCGCACCCGCCCGGTGATGTTGGTTGCGCGGGCGGCGGTCGGGGAACGTGACGACGGCGAGCGGCGGCGCGAGTGGCACGGCGACGGTGCCTCGAGCGTTCTCCCACATGGCGAAGCCTCGAGGAGGCCGCGCGAGCACATGCAAACCCTAGCGACAACCCTACGCTGCGGAATGTGGCGGCGATTTGCCCGGGCGTGGGGCGGGCCGGTATGGCGGCATCGGCGAGCATGGAGTTTGGCGAAGCCCTTTCGCAGGCGGGGCGGTGGCTCCACCGCTTCACCTGAGCGCAATCGGAAGTGCGACTCAACCTCGCTGACTTCGCGGGCGCCACCCCGCAGAGAGAGAGTAGGGCTGGTGAGCGGGAACGGGCTGGACCGCGAGCTCCACGGAAGCCCGGCCATGGCGCGGGCGGCGGGCGGGTGGCGCAATGCGCTCTTACCTGCAATGCAGTGGCAGTGGGGTGGCTGGGCGCTGCGGCGGGAGACGGCGGCGGAGACTGCGCAGCGCTGGCGAGGCTCGAGCGCTGTGACGGGCGGGAACGTAGCTTTCCGCGGCTGGGCGGCGGCGCGCCGCTGCCGGTGGCTGCGCGAGAGCGTGGGAGAGGGTGAGCAGGCGAAGCGAGTGGGCGAAATGGAGTATGTGGGCGTTCCATTTGGGCGAGGCAGAGGTGAAGCCGCCGCGGTGGGCCCGCCTCGCTCGCCACGCCGCCGACACGCGGGCCTTGGGGCGGCGCCGAAGGGCTTGGCGCGTGGCGCAGCACGGCTGTGGCCGGTCGGCCACGACGCCGCCCGCGGGCGGGGCGCGGGGTGGAGGGGTCAGCGGGCCGAGTGGGCGGATGCGGCCCGCTCGGTTGCGCTGGCATTTTCTTTTTTTTTTGAAATTCAAACTGAACCAAAAGCTTCCTTTTTGACAAATTTAGAGGCATTTTCAAGAGGTGAGCCAAAAATAAAAGTTGTAGAGAAAATTGAGATGAACAACTTTCATTTAAGGCTCAGGTCAAAATTCCAAATAAATTTTGAACTATAAATTCATTTTGAATTTAGGCTTAAAAGGAAATTTTTCAACTTGATTTCTTTTGCTCCAAAATACACCAAATCTTTTGCAATAAAATTTGTTAAATCATTTCAAAATGCTGGGCAAGTGGATCCAACCTTGATCAAGTCATTTGCAAGCTAATTAATTAACTAACACTCAAGCAAGCAAGCAATTAAGAATTTAAAGGCAAGCACATGAAATGACAAGAGGTAAACTAGGGTTTATGCTTGATGATGCTCATGCCATGCTTAATGAAGATTAAGGTTAATTAATTGTTGGCCTAATGCATGCTAAACACTTGAGGTGTTACACAAGCCTTTGCGGCGTCGTTGTGCCATTGTTTTCTTCGACGATATTCTCATCTACTCCAGGACTTATGAGGAGCATTTGGATCACATCCGGCAGGTCTTATCCCTGCTAGCCAAAGATCAGTGGCACATTAAGCTTTCTAAGTGTCGTTTCGCCGCATGCCTGAAATTTCTTTCTGGGCCCATCTTGTCGCGATCGGGGCATCACCACTGATGCTTCTAAGGTTGAGGCAATTCTATCCTGGCCAACCCCTTCAAATGTTAAAGAGCTTTGCAGTTTCTTGGGACTGGCAGGATTCTACCGGGCTTTGTTCGACACTATGCAGTTATATCCAAGCCATTGACAGTCCTCCTCAAGAAGAACGAATTGTTTCTGTGGACTTCTACTCATGAAACTGCATTCAATACTCTGAAGCAATGTTTGAGTTCAGCTCCAATACTGGCATTACCAGACTTTTCATTGCAATTCTGCATTGAGACAGATGCCTCTAAAACGGGAGTGGGTGCAGTCTTATTGCAGAATGGTCGTCCTCTAGCATTTCTCAGTAAGGCTCTTGGGCCCAAGAATCAGGGCCTGTCTGCGTATGAGAAGGAGTATCTGGCGATCCTCATCGCGGTGGATCAATGGCGTTCTTATCTTCAATTGGGTGAATTCTTAATCTATACAGATCAAAAGAGCCTCGTACACCTCAATGATCAGCGGTTGAACACAGCTTGGCAGCACAAAGTTTTCACTCGGCTGTTGGGGTTGCAGTACCGAATCGTGTACAAGCCGGGAACTGACAATCGAGTGGCAGATGCTTTGTCTCGGCGACAACATCCTGAAGCAGTGATGGCAGTATCTTCTCCTGTGCCGATGTGGCTCGATGACATTGTGGCCAGCTACACTAAAGATACCAAAGCACAAGAACTCCTGACTAAGCTAGCTGTGTCAACTGTTGCAATTCCCCACTATACCTTGCAGAATGGGCTGATAAGATACAAGGGACGCGTTTGGGTTGGTTCTGATCCTGAACTTCATCACCGCATCATTTCAGCGTTCCATGACTCTGCAGTTGGAGGCCACTCGGGTTTGCCAGTTACATACCAGCGCATTCGGCAACTCTTCGCTTGGACCGGCCTCAAGTCCGATGTTCACAAGTTCGTGGCTTCTGTCCTACTTGTCGGTGAGGCAAAGCCGCACCGCTGCGAGGTACCACGGACTCTTACAACCCCTCCCTATACCTTCCATGGCTTGGCAGAGTGTTTCAATGGATTTTGTTGAGGGTTTGCCTTCTTCTGGTGGTAAAAACTGCATTTTAGTGGTTGTCGACCGTTTTTCTAAATACAGCCACTTTCTACCATTGGCACATCCTTTCACTGCCCTTACAGTCGCCAAACTTTTCATCCAGCATGTGTATCGCCTCCATGGCTTACCTTCTTCCATCATTTCGGATCGGGACCGAGTCTTTACTAGCCAGCTGTGGCAGGAACTTTTTCGTCTGGCCAATGTTTCCCTCAAAATGTCCTCTGCTTACCACCCACAAACAGACGGCCAGACCGAGCGAGTAAATCAGTGCATGGAGATGTTTTTGCGTTGTTTTGCCAATGCTTGTCCGCACAAATGGTTGGACTGGATTTATTTGGCCGAATTTTGGTACAACACCTCATGGCACTCATCTCTTGGATATTCTCCATTCTATGTTCTCTATGGCCACCATCCACGGCATTTTGGAATCATTGATCAGGACGCTGCCAGTTCCACTTCTCTGTCTGACTGGATTCAGCAAAAGTCATTAATGACTGAACTCATTCAGCAGCATCTGGGGCGCGCTCAAGAGTGTATGCGCCGGCAGGCCAACAAGACTCGCTCTGAAAGGAACTTCGTTGTGGGCGATTGGGTGTATTTGAAGCTCCAGCCCTATGTGCAGTTGTCGCTTGCTCCCCGTGCTAACCAAAAGCTCGCCTTCAAGTTCTTTGGCCCATTTCAGGTACTAGAGAAAATCGGTGCCGTAGCTTACAAGCTTAAGCTCCCGGAGTCAACTGCTATACACCCAGTCTTCCACGTCTCTCAGCTGAAGATGGCGGTTCCGGCTGATCACCCCATTGCTACATTGCCACACACGTTGGATGGCCTGCACTTTCCACTCAAGGTCCTTCAGCGGCGTGTGGGCAATTCTGGAGCGTCTGTGGTGCCACAAGTGCTCGTTCGGTGGTCTGGGCTACCCCGATCATTAGCAACATGGGAAGACCTTGCAGGGCTGAAGCAGCGTTTTCCGCACGCTCCTGCTTGGGGACAAGCAGGCCCTTCTCCGGCGGGGGATGTCAGCACCGATACTGGAGACATGCCGCTGCCAATACAAGACGTCGACGCTGAACTGGTGATTGGGCCTCGTCGCTCCGTTCGCACATCTCGGCCCAACACTAGGATTACCGGCCCTGCGTGGCTCAGTGGGTGAATGGACTCTGTAACAATACTTAAGGAGAGAGCGAGAGGAGAGAAGACAATAAACATTTGAACAACTGAAATGCAAGCTGTATCTTCCGTGCTCGACTTCTCCTCCCTGTTCTTCGATTTCCCTTCCCCTTCTATCCCCATTACCAATTGAATCTGTTAGACACCTCTAACATGCTAGCTGCTTTCTGATGATCCAAAAGCCGTTTCAGTTTGTCATTTGTCCGTGGAAAATCCTGAACACCAAATAAAAAACGGTGCAGGCAAAGCAAGCCGGTACATGATTTTTTTTTTTTTCACCCCAAGCAGGCAACCAGCACTATATATATATAGGCAGTCTCAAGAGAACTGAGCACAGTACAGAGGAACACACAAGGTAAAAAGAACCAGAGCAAAGCAGTAGAAAATGGCCGGAGCCGGTGATGAGCTAAAGCTGCTGGGCACCTTGGGGAGCCCATTTGCTCTGAGAGTGGAGCTCGCCCTCAGCTTCAAGTGCCTGAGGTACGAGTACATCACGGAGGACCTCCAAAACAAGAGCGACCTCCTCCTCAGCTCCAACCCGGTGCACAAGAAGGTTCCCGTGCTCATCCACAACGGCAAGCCCATCTGCGAGTCACAGATCATCGTGCAGTACATCGACGAGGCCTTCGCTGGCACCGGTCTCGCCCTCCTCCCTGCCGACCCCTACGAACGTGCCATTGCTCGCTTCTGGGCCGCCTATGTCGACGACAAGGTACGCCATGGATGCCTTCTTTGTATGTTTCCCTACCAAGATATGACGGATGTGTGCCGTGCCGTTGCAGCTCCTGCCCTCGTGGCTGCAGTCGTTCAGGGGCAAGACGGAGGAGGAGAAGGCGGAGGGGATGAAGCAGACGCTGGCGGCGGTGGACCAACTGGAGGCAGCCTTCAAGGAGTGCTCCAAGGGTAGCAAGCCCTTCTTCGGCGGCGACAGCGTTGGGTACATGGACGTCGCGCTAGGCAGCCTGGTCTCGTGGGTGCACGCCGGCGAGAAGCTCTATGGTTTCAGGCTCTTCGACGCCGCGAGGAGCCCGCTCCTGAACGCGTGGCTGGAGCGGTTCGGCGCGCTCGACGCGGCCAAGGCGGTGCTGCCGGACGCCGACAGGCTGGTCGATTACGCCAAGAAGAAGCAGGCCGAGGCTGCAGCTGCAGCTGCAGCTGCTGCCTCATCGAACAACTAGTAAATTTGGCTCGGCGACGTTACCAACATACTTTGGGTCGGAGAAAGATATTCAGATATCTCTGAAGAATACATAGAGTAAAGAATAAAGAATTCGATTTCGATATGACGTCTGTGTGTGTGAGTGATAAGAAATAAAGAAGATTGGGGTCTGTTTATGTCGCATTATTGGCACTTTGTAGTTTGTACGCTTGTGTTCTGCAGTTTGTACGTTCGTCGTATTCTGATCGGTATCCTCTGCATCCGCAGTTTGGTGATTTGCCTACTGTGTTACGCCACCTACGCTACACTGCACCCAACCCAACGATCTCGCCAAGTGTGAAAGCCTTATCTTCCTTCCTGAATGAGCTCGCCTTATTTGACCATTCTTTGCTAAATAATAAGAGAGAGAGAGAGAGAGAGAGTCATCTGCCTCCATCTAAATTAAATTATCACTGTATCACGTCATGTGATCGTGTTCTCTCTCTTATCAGTAAAAGATTCCATTAAAAGAACCAAACTATCCCAGTTTACACATGTAACTCTTCGAAAAAGATGAATTTCCAGTGAAATGGGAAAAAAAATACCTCTGTTCAGCTGGGGGGCCCTCCCTCTCCATCCCTGTAATTCGTGTTCAGTTGCCAGCATAATTTCCCAGAGAACTACTTAAATTTAAGTGATTAAACAGTTTTCGGGTTTTTACATTTGTGACAAATGACATCTACCGCTGGACATTTTATAATCTCATATCTACCGCCTTGGTGAAAACCCGTTAACCCAGTTACTTGTCCCCGAATTTGATGGACCAGACCAATGCACCGACTTAGAGATAGAGTCATCTAGATGGTCAACGGTCAATACCACATGGATTAGGAGGCTAATGAAAGATCGATTTCACTTCCAGACAAGCATGTGACCAACTTTAATTAAATTGGTACTCGTGAAATATTTATTCTATCAATCATCAAATGGATTGCTACGTCATGGATGATGCATCGATGGCTCCAAACTCATCTAACTGATGGCAGCACAATCACATGCATCATCATAGGTATATAGTTCTACGGCTCAACCAAGAGCTAGCAGAGTGGAGAAAGATCGAAGCTAAGCAATAGTTCAAATACAGAGCATCTAGACAATGGCAGGAGGAGGTGACGAGCTGCAGCTGCTGGGCATGTGGGCGAGCCCGTTCGCGCTGCGAGCGAGGTTGGCGCTCAGCTTCAAGGGCCTCAGGTACCAGTACATCGAGGAGGACCTGGCCAACAAGAGCGACCTCCTCCTTAGTTCCAACCCGGTCCACAAGAAGGTACCCGTGCTCATCCACAACGGCAAGCCCATCTGCGAGTCACAGGTCATCGTGCAGTACATCGATGAAGTCTACAGCGGCACCGGCCCCTCCCTCCTCCCTGCTGATCCCTACGAACGTGCCATGGCGCGATTCTGGGCCGCCTCCATTGACGACAAGGTTAGTATTTACTAACACCTCCTCTATCCTTGCATTTCCAATGGTTCCATCCATCAATTCAGTTCAAGTATATATGCTGAGTTTGCTGACCGACGTGTGTATTGCAGCTCCTGGCCTCATGGGTGCAGGCTAGCAGGGGAAAGACGATGGAGGAGAAGATGGAGATGTTGAAACCTACGTTCGCGGCGATCGAGACTCTGGAGGCTGCCTTCGGCGAGTGCTCCAAGGGGAAGCCCTTCTTCGGCGGGGACAGCGTCGGGTACTTGGACGTCGTGCTTGGCCGCCTAGTGGCATGGGTGCATGCCTCCAAAGCTCGCCATGGTTTGCAGCTCTTTGATGCCTCCAGGAGCCCACTCCTGAAGCATGGCTGGAGCGCTTCAGCGTGCTGGAGGAGACGAGGGCGGTCCTACCGGACATTGACAGGCTAGTCGAGTACGCCAAGATGAGGGAGGCTCAGCAGTATGGATGAAAACGGATCGGATACGGACGGATATTACTCGTACCACATTTATTTTCATATTTTTGTCCGGATTCGGATTTGAATACGGATAATATCAATCATGCCGGATAGGATACGATTAGATATCAACATCATAAATATGCAATTTGAGTATTCGGATACAGATACGGTACCGGATGTTGAATGTCCGGACTCGGATACGAACGGATAAAAACCCCTCTAAACGAATTCGGTCTCGAATACGATCGGAAAATATCCGTACCGTTTTCGTGCCTACTCAGCAGGCTGCAGCTGCGAGTTGATGAATCAGATTGGTGTCGATCGATATGGCGTTTTGGCCGTCCTTTTTTCTGTTTTCTGTATTGCTGGTGAAAACTGTACGTACGTAATAAAACAGATACGTACAATGATGACGGTGTCTCATTATCTGTGCGTTAATAACCCATAACAAATATATACAATTTCTTTGCAACAATATGATATGATCTTTTTTTTTCTATACTGTTGACGCCGAATTGATCCCGGATCACACACCAGCTAGGGCTTTGGACGCCCGGGCCGCCACGGACCGAAGAATGCAGCAAGAAATTGCACTTACACTGTGAAGAGCGGTGAGGTTTACAAGTAAATCTGCAAAAGATAACCAATCGCGCTTATATGACGAAGAACGGCTAGTTTCCAGCCAAAGTAGCAAAGGAACCGCCAAAGCTTTCGCCCGGGAGGGATCCTGTCAGGGCAAGGACGTCGTCGGGGTGCCCTAGGTCGGCCGGCAGCCGGCTAAGCCGGCTCCTATACCCGGCTAAGCCGGTTTGGGGGCCAGCCAGAGTAAGAACCGGCTAAGCCGGGTGGTGAATTCGGCTAGGCCAGCTGACCCTGGCTCGCCATCTTCTCGCGTGATCCTTCGCTGTTTCGTCGTGATGTCTGGCCACGAACATACTTATCATGTGTACAACTTGTTGGAGATGTCATTGATTCACCTTGGGACATTTTTGAGTGTCAACGCATGCCCCCCTGTTTTTAGGTAAATTGTGAATAAACCTAAAAATACAAATCAAAGCCGAATAGTAACGATGCCCATCCATTAGCTTTTCAGCATTAAAAAGGTCTAAGGGCAATATATACATCGGTCATTTTATTTAAGAACAATACATGTATCGACCATTATTTGAAGAGCGCTTAGACTTCTTGCCAAATACTTGAAAAGTAGTTTTTTCAAGTACCTTGGCTTGAATTTTGGTTCAAATGTAATTCGAATCGGTTTGATGTCTCAAATATCATGATTATGAGAAATAATGATCATGTCAACACCTTGGCCCTTTTTGCAAGCCGATTAATCATATTGTCGTATCCATGTAGTAAAATACATATATCATGTCCCCGGTCTTAAACCCATCAAAGTAAATTCCATAGGAGCCTTTCTAGTAGCACGATAATTGCAAGCATTCATCGGCTATGTTTTTTGTACTAAGGGCGATAGCAAAGTATCGGTCATATAAGTTTACTCACATAAGTGAGGACAAAGTGCGCAGAAAAAGACCTGGTGTTGATCTGTGATGACAGTATTGGTCCTATTAAAACTATCAGATATGAGCGGGTCCGGCCTCGAGGAGGCAGGGCGTTACAAATGGACTATCGCGGTTTCACGGGCGCGCGTGTCGCAGTTGCGCAGGCATGGTGTGCATGGCTGATGTGGATCCATCGTACTCACACAACATGGCACATGCGCCGGCTTTGGACACACGTACGCGCCAAGAGAGGAAGCCTCGGCTCGAGTTGATCGACGAGGACGCCGATGTCTTAAAGGGGTGAGGATGTAACACCCCGACCCGAGCTTAATAGGATTAATATGATACTCATACCAACAAGTTGTAACTTGTTTTTCAGAAGTTTATCTCTAAAAAAACTTTAAAGTTAAGCGTGCTTAACTTGGAGAAATCTAGGGATGGGTGACCGACCAGAAGTTCTTCCCGGGTGTGTATGAGTGAGATCTAGGGATGGGTGACCGACCGGAAAGTTCTTTCTGGGTGTGCATGAGTGAGGACAAAATATGTAGAAAAGACTGGTGTTGATCTATGAGTATATTATTGTCCTATTAAAGCTATCAGATGTAAGTGGACCCGGCCTCAATTGGGATATTACAATATTTAGAGCACTTTATCTCACTTTTAAGCTATAAATCTCTAATGTGAGATGGAGTAAAGTTTATAGGTAACTTTAGATCACTTGTTTAGCATTTTAGCTCTAAAATTTAGAGTGTAACACCTTAGATGTTAAGCGTGCATTAGGCTCATCGTTAATTATCCCTAATCATCATTAAGTATGGCATAAGCATCATTAAGCATGAAACCCTAAGTTGCATTTCATTATTTCATGTGTTTAGTTTAAATTCTAAATTTGCTTGCCATGATTGCTAATTAGGGTAATTAATTTCTATGTTTGATGCTTAACCAAGTTTGGATCTAGTGCCCAACATTTGAAATGTTTTAGCAAAATTTTATTGAAAAAGAATTTGGTATTTTGGAAGCAAAAGAAATTTAGTTTAAATTTCCTTTTTAAAAGCCTTCTTCCAAATTCTATTTGTCATTTAAAATCCTTTTTGGAATCTGACCACGACCTTAAAATGAAAAAGTTTCAGTTTTAAATTCTCTACAACTTTTGTTTTAAGCACTTTTCCTAGAAATGCTTTTAAATTGGTCAAAAAGGTGCTTTTATTTTGGTTTGTATTTGAATTCAAAAAAAAAAAAGAAAACCCACCGCAAACGAGCGGTTTTTAATTGCCCAACTGCCCGGCCTGCTCCCACCCGCTTTTCGCGCCCGCACCGCGTCGTGGCCGACCGACCGCAGCGCGATGTCGCCAGCGCCATGCCCGGCCGCGCCCACCGTGTGGTGGCCGAACGCCGGCGAAGCGGACCCCACACCGGCCGTTCGACCGGCTACACCGCAGCGCCACGCCGCCGCCTCCACTCCCTGCCCTCACTCGCTCACACCCACTCCCCTTCCATCCTAACGCCCGCACAAGAAGAAGAAGCCAAGCGGGAGCAACCGCCGCCCGCCGCGACACGGGCATCGCCGCCGCGCTGGAGCTCCCTCCACGCCTTTGCTCACGCCTCACCGACACGCGCACGAGCTTCACCACCCTCTACGCCACACTGCTCCCCGCACAATCGCCACCGTGAGCCGCTGGTAAGAGCCAATGTCGGCCATCTTCCTCACGGTCGGCGGGAGCCGAGCTCGCCGGAGCTGCGCTCACGCGGCCGACCACCACCACTGCATTTGCTAGCTCGCCATCGCGCGCATTAGGAACCCTAGAGCCTGCGCTAGCTTCGGGTGGGCTCAATCGAGCCTATTGAAGCTCACCGCTGGCCCGCCACCGCCTTGCCGGAGCTCTGTTCCGCCGCCGCGCCGCCATGCATGCGGCCAGGAGCATCCGAAGCCCAACCAAACACCTAAACCCTAGGTCTAGCTTCGCGGCAACCCCGTGAACCCTATGCGCTCCTCACCGGAGCCGGCCAGTGCCGGAGACGGCCACGCGTGCCGCCTGTTGGTATTTCTTATGCACAATTAAAATATGAAGGATTCCGCAAGCGCCACGAGAAAACCATTGTAGCACTTTACAGGGAGTATTCCGGTATCGTTATTTATATTTCACCACTGGGAAACAATGGATAAAGACATTGATAGTTCACCATCATGTATCTACTAACTTAATACACCAACTAGACTATAGTAGGGGTAAATGATAGATGATAAAAATTATGCATATATGAGACACACAGGAGAATTCTATAATAAAAGAGTAAATAGCTAAAGTGAGAGGACAACGTGAGAGTTCAAGGTTCCTAAATACTTCTCTATTACTGGGGTTCTATAATAACTAGTTCATGGATAAATAAAGCTATCACACAATAACATTTCGGGACATCGGAACACTAGTCACGGAAACGGGTGTGAAAGGACTAGGAAGCTCCGACTACGGTCCTACAAACACCAACCCTAACATGGTGGAATACGTCGGCTGTCAGGGCTGTCACCACCTGGGGGCTACCACAACTATATGTTGGATTGGGTGCAATCTCAGGTAACCTATAGCCTAGACACCATGTCTACACTATCGATTACTACTCTAATCACATATAATAACTAGAGCACCTAGTAAAGGCGGAGATCTTATGCTAAAGTATAACAACTATACTAACCAACCAAATATAATGCATAAAAGTAAATAGAGAAGATGAAATATATTAAAGCATAAGTCTTACAAGAATAGATACAAAGATATACCAGAACCCGACGACTCCTCCGAAGACTCCTCCGGAACCGGGGCGTAGCGCCATTTCTCCCTAACTCTCAACTAGAACTAATCTACTACATTGGAAAGTCTAGCCCTAATTCTCTAGAGGTGAGAGGTCATCCATTCGAGGGACGCCTCTACATCTCCATTATAATGTGGTGCTCTCAGGGAGGGGGGTCTACCTCTTTATTTATAGCCCGGTGGGATGAACGTGCGCCGTTGGATCAAACCGACTTGGGCAACGGTGGCGACGCAAACCCTAAGGCGGTAGGAGGCCGTCCGTCGAAGCGGGGCCCAAATGGGCTCCGGAGAGCGCCGGCCGGCCCCAAGGTAGGGCCGGGCGGCCCCACCCTGTGGCAGGTGGGCCCCGCCTTCGTGGGTCGCCTTCTCGTGTCTTCTAGAGTCTTCTAGTGTTGGTTTCGGTGTGGAATTGATATCTTTTGACTCCAGACTCCAAATAGGGCAAACCATATGTCCATTTCGATCGACTCGACGAGCTCTTCATAATGATGCATTCTAAATTATCATTTGAGATACTTTTATTTTGTGTAAAATTAGATATACCTGTAAAATGATCGAGAACAACACAACTCGTGGAACTCGTTAGAATCAAACCCTATAACTATGCTTTATGGTTGATATCATGTTATATTGAGCAATAGTTGATGGTATAAAATAGACATTAAGGACCGTCAACAAGTTCCCCCAAGCTTACCCTTTGCTAGTCCCTTAGCAAGGCCTAACTACTAAACTTAGATCAGGAGTTGCTATAATGCTTTCACTACTCAAAAGTACACATGCTTTCAAACTGAAATTCTCCTTTGAATTAGACAAAACTGCTCTAACTTTCAAACTTACCCATTTTACCATTAACTATGGAGTTTTTCAACTTTCACGTGGGTCTTGAGTAATTGAAAGATAGAACAATCAAGTCAAGCACTATGTCTCAAATTCTTCAGCCAACCAATATTCTGGAGTTTTTGTAAGTTTTCAAAATAAAACTCAGAGCTTAATCGTATGACACCCACAAGTCTCTTATTGTATGTGGTATTTATGGATCTCACTGAGGTATTTATGTTGTCATGCCCTCCTACAACTAATTATTATAGTGGAGCTCATAGGAGTGACATTAAATAAGGATGAGCATACTTGCAATTCATATACTGTAAAGTCAAACAATGAATCCAAAAAGAGTCAAGTCATACAATCAAACTAAGATGTACATGTGTATGGAATACGGTGGATAGGTGAATATATGGTGGCTAATCCTAATTCTATATTTGCTCTTTGAAAATAATCTCTCTCTCTCTCTTGGACTTAGAACTTAAAATATGGGCTATCTTTATTCTTCTTCTCTCTTTTTTTTCTTGCTTTTTTTCTTTTTCTTCTTTTTTTTCAGGGAGGCGAGTATCTAAGTACCCATTGTTTTAATCACTTGGACACTTGTCCATTTTTTTAACTCCCACTTTTTTTCCAATACCTTTTCTTTTGCATAGCCACATGCATCCTTTGAATACAATAAATGATTTGGAGAGATGATAAGAACTTAGAGCATTTAAATAGGGGTTGTCCTATAGGGTATAGTATATTTTTGGTGTTTACTCCCAGTGTAGGAAAAAAATAATTTTGAGGTGGATCTGGATGAAAGTGGAAAATGATGGCGCTTCCTCCCAGGGTAGGAGTAATGCATATGTGGATGAAGTGTGTATGTGATCTTGATTTTAAAAGCATGACAAGACTCTCATAAAGTATACAACAAAGGTTGACTGAACTCAATGCAAAGCAAGCAGCATAAATAAGCAAAGGTTTTTCTAGTCTAAATGTATATCATGTATGGCTTTGGTAGGAATTCAAACTTTGTCATACAAGAGCTCATCATGTAAGATTTTGAATTTTAAAAGAGGAATCTCCAGAATTTTAGTATCACTAGAAATAAGATAAATAGTAGCTCAGACTCTCTTATATCATATCCATCAATCAGCTAGACTTAGCTCAAGTATATGCCTCTACAAGTTTGAAGTTCAGAGTAAATTCTTATATCAAAGCAGTTATGTCCAAAACTCGGGAGAACTTAAGGTTGAAAACTAGATACTTGAAAGGAATTACGGCAGAGCAACTATTCATCACCTCCAAGATAAAATTTTATTATTCCTTAGTTTTTATTTGACTCTTAGCAACTAGACACAACTGTAAACACACTATATGATCACACCTTAATAAATAGCTAGAGTATATTTATTTGGTTTTAATTGTTATTCATCTTTTTATTTTACTAAAGACTCTACAAACAGGACCTTCATGTGCCTATATATTTTTGGTATTTTATGACTATAAGACAGACTCGATAATCGCATAGGTATACTTACCGATAACTAGGGGATGCTCTCCCCCAAGCCTGGATCTTTGTCGTAGTTGAGCGTTGAAGCCGAGTGGTCCTCACAGAGGAGCACATGCTTATAAGAGCAAGTGTTGCTAGGAATACTTCAATCTCATCACCCATGAAGTTAGTTCCATCACACAGGGGTTTGCTGTGTATCAGAAAGATGTTCTTCGAAAGTGATAAGGATGAAGATACCTAAGTGAGCTAGCTCTTGGAGTCATCCCGCAGAAAGCTCTAACAAAACACCAAAACTCATGGAATGGTATTAGGATAAAAAGTTAATGATTAGCCATTTTTAGCAGATTGGGTGTTGTGGAGGTTTTAAAATATTTTTAAGATAGCAGTATTGCAGCAGGATGCTCAGTTAATATTTTTAGATTTTATGGGTTTATATGCAGAAAGTACACACGTATGATATATATTTTTATTTTGTAGGCCACCACAGTGAGCATTTCTATAGTTTTTATACCACAAGAGTTTCACGTGGGGCTTTTTTATGATGCAAAATAAATGAATATTCATCTATTTATTTTTCTTGATGAGTGATAGTGCAGAAATGTAAACATGCTAAAAAGAAAATAAACCATGTAATATAAGAAAGTAAATATGGATAACTACCGATGTTACCTCACGGCGAGGGTTCGATGTTTTGAGTCCTTCGAACTGGACTCCTCCTTGCAGTGGTTCATTGATCAAGTACTTTAGTTTGCTCCTAAGGATGAAGATTGAGGTGGTGTCTCCACTAGTGGCGCTTCTAATGGTGGTGTCATCTTCTTCTTTTTTTTATATTAGTATCTTAAGGTCAATCTTATGTGCATCATTGTTATTGGTTTAAAACTTCCACTTGTAGAATTTAGGGAATCTCCCGAAGTGTGTTATGCTCATAAAGACAAGGTAGAAATCAAGTGCATAGGCTCTATTGGTGGAAACCACCAATAGAACCAGAAATTTATTCATTCTCTAACCTTAGGCACAATAAGATTGATGTCTTTTCACATTGTTCATTTACATCTTGGGTGAGAATATCAAAAGTATAAATATGGCATTTAAGCTTACTAAATAAAAGAGTGGAGTTGCTTAACCTATGAAAGGATTATTCATCTTTATTAGTTATCAAGATTAATACCATAACTATCATCTTTCAAAACAGGGACATGGCAGGAACATATGAAACTCTCGCGTGTTTCACGTTGTAGATGAGGATTCCTTGCGTCTTTTTTCACCCACGCGTACCCACACCCACAACCTGGGCGCGCCGACCCCTTCCTCCTCCTCTCCAGTCGCGACCCTTCCCCTGCGCTACGTGAGTCTGCCCTGGTCCCTCACCCGGTCACTGACAACTGCCCAATCTCACGCGACGAAGAACAGCCGCGCGTTGGGTCGGAGCCTGCCCGCCGTCGAACTGCCCAATCTCACGCGACCAAGAAGAGCCGAGCGTTGGCTGGAGCCTGCCCGCCATCACCAAGCCGGGCAAACCACGGTGGAGGCCGCCGCCGCGCTGCTACAGGAGGAGTTCGAAGCGGTTGGAATCCACGTCCGTTGAGCCGAACCCGTATTCCCGTCGGGGGGATGCCGTGCGTCGTCCGGCCTCGAACTGAGCCTGCCCGCCGTCGCCAAGCCGGACCAACCGTCGTGGAGGAGGCACGTAAATGTTCGTACTCTCCGGCCACTCTTCGTTGTTGATTTATGATTTTGATCTGATCGGACCGAGCGGCGGACGCCATTGCCATGCGTGTGCCCGGATGCCGTCGCCGCCAGGGGCCGTTGCTGGCAGAACAGCGCCGACATGCATGGTTTTCGATATTGGTGGCCGGCGGACGGACGTTCACAGCACACTTGGCGGTGCTTGCTTCCCGTCGGCCGGTTTCCTCCAACATTCTGTCTCTGTTTGCTGTTACGGCCAAAACATAAATAGTACAAGCTAATAGAACCTGCACCTTAGTGTTTTGCTGTTACGACTAAAAGAAGATGAACAGTACAAAGCTAATAGTATAAGATAATAATAGAACCTGCACATTTATACTAATACATGCAGAAACTTGTGTTGCTGTTACCATTAAAAGATATGAACAGTACAAGCTAATAGAACTTGCACAGTCGTACTAATACATGCAGAAACTTGTCTTTAATGTTAGGGCGAAAAGATGGACAGTAGTACAAGCTAATTAATAGAACTTACATATCTGTACTAATCCATGCAGAAACTTGTGAAAATCAGAGGAAATTAATTATAAATAAAAATAATATAAAATTAATTTTGTTACATTCATAACTTTATTTTCTGTGTCTCGGAAGTACCAAATATATGAAATAATATTGACAAACTTTGCGCAGGTATGCCTAACAATGCGGAGGAAGAAATCAGAGAAAAATAATTATAAATAAAAATAATTGTAAATTAATTTTGTTACATTCATAACTTTATTCTCTGTGGTTCGGAAGTGCCAAATATATGAAATAACATTGACAACGCAGGTATGGCCAATGCGGAGGAAGCTCTCGGACTAAAAAACGTGAGAATCAGCGAGATAGGTATGCTGCATTGCCTAGCGATGAAAAGGAGAAAGTTTGGGCCAAAAAACGTGAGTATCAACGCAATCGTCGGGCTCATTTGAAGGCCGAGGCTAATGCATCTAAATTGAATGCATCATCTCAAATCACAACTCAGAAGGAGGAAGCTCAGAACAAAAATCGTGAGTATCAACGAGAGAGGTATGCTGCATTGCCTAGCAATAAGAAGAAGGAATTTAGAGACAAAAATCGTGAGTACCAACGTTGCCGTCGAGCTCGTCTAAAGGCCAACACTGAAGCATCCAAATTTATTGAATCATCTAAAATCACCAATACTAGAATAGATGATAAAGGAAACTCTTTTAAGAGGAAACGGGGGGCATGATGGCTACACAAGTTAATAATATAGGTATTTTAGTTTGGTTTTCTCTCACCACTCTTGCTTTCTCCTCTTGTTTTGGGTTTTGCTCTTCACTTGGCACGGTTCATTTTTAATTATTTTTATGTCTTTTAGATCAAGACACTGGTGAATATCAAGACACTGATCTAAAGCACATGGCCAAGGAGAGGTGTAGGCATGCAATGCAAGGTGATAACAAGGATGCGGTCCTTGCTAAAAAATGTGAGTATCAATGTAATTATCGACGTAAGTTGAGTGCTGCCACCCACTTTGAGAAATACTTAGCATCAACTCTTAATATGTCAAATATGATACTAATATATATTTTAAACTATACATGTAGTGTCAAACATGTCAAGTATAGTAGTAATGTTTCCTGCTTAATCCTACCTTTTTTAGGTGTTGCGAAGCATGTATATCAACATGATTATCATGCTCATAAAAAAGTTGATTAAGAAGGTTTCGATTCTGGCATTTGGGAACCGGAAGACACATTACATGGAATTGAAGGTATGACAAGTTTAAACCGTGTAATTTCATATTCCAAAATACGTTGTATGACAATGAATAATAGTTTAATATTTTTCAATAGAAAATGATTTAGATCAACAGAACCCAAATGAAGATGGCCCAAACATCTACGAGGATGATGAAGCTAGAATGTTTATTGATAAAGGTGAGCCTATGAGGACATTTTTCCTATATTATTTTTTTTATTCATGCACATCCAAACATAAAAAATTATATTTTTAATAAATTACAGATTTCCAATACGAGTATGCTACAGAACCCACAACAAAAAGTAAATGGTCATGATCCGTATAACTTTGTGTATTTGGGGCTACCTGAGACCCATCATGTCTTGAAGAAAGTGCAGAGCTGTTTTCATTGTCATGCAAAGAGGTTTGAAGGTGAAGGCCCTGCATTTTGTTGTCGAAATGGACGGGTTAATATTTTTATACCAGAGGTCCCAAATGAACTCCGTCGATTATTCACAAGTCAAACTAATAGGGATGCAAAGTATTTTACAAGGAATATTCGTTACTTCAATTCACACTTTTCTTTCACCAGCATGGGGGTATCCATCGATCATAGTTTGGCAACAGCAAAGGGTACTGGTATATATACATTCAAAGCTCATGGCCAAATATATCATAGGTTGGATCAACTTATGCCCACTGTTAAGGGACCATGCCACATGCAGCTGTATTTTTATGACACAGATGAGACTATGCATCATAGGATGAAGAGGTCACCACACCTTGATTCTAATATGATCCGCAACATATTGAATATCATGCAACACAATCCATATGTTCAAGCATTTAGGACTCTTGGCACTCTTACCAACTTGGATTGCTACACTATTGAGCTAAAT
Organism: Chrysopogon serrulatus; assembly: GCA_015844335.1. NCBI lineage: Eukaryota > Viridiplantae > Streptophyta > Magnoliopsida > Poales > Poaceae > Chrysopogon > Chrysopogon serrulatus. The sequence continues at coordinate 39,499 of JADLZL010004289.1, forward strand.
ACAAGTATTTCTGTTGATCAGAGAAGATATAATGCACCTGCAATGGAGCAAGTGGTTGCTATATGGTTTGATGGAAATGACCCACAACAAAGGTTTGAGTGAAGCATAGTCATTTACGGTAAAGAGAATCAACCCCATTATATAAGGCCGTACTATGGATGTTATGATCCACTAGCATATCCTCTGTTCAATCCTAATGGTGAAACTGGTTGGGAGGATAAGAAGATTTTATATTGAATATCATGCAACACAATCCATATGTTCAAGCATTTAGGACTCTTGGCACTCTTACCAACTTGGATTGCTACACTATTGAGCTAAATACAAGTATTTCTGTTGATCAGAGAAGATATAATGCATCTGCAATGGAGCAAGTGGTTGCTATATGGTTTGATGAAAATGACCCACAACAAAGGTTTGAACGAAGTATAGTCATTTACGGTAAAGAGAATCAACCCCATTATATAAGGCCTTACTATGGATGTTATGATCCACTAGCATATCCATATCCTCCTGTTCAATCCTAATGGTGAAACCTGGTTGGGAGGATAAGAAGATTTTATATCAAGACTCACCTCCATCAAAACCAAGGAGGAAATATTCGAGCGTGTACTAAAAGGTGCTTTATTGTTATCTGCATAAATAATTTATTCCCTCAAAATCTTGTGAACAAAAAAATATAATTTTTCTTTCTTTCTTTTATATAGGCCCAATGTTTGTTGAGCCCAATGATGCCTCGGAGACGAATGTACATCAAGAAGAAGGTTATTTTTCTCTGCATAATTTAAATCTATTTACAATATTATTATTTCTTCTCAACATGATGATGTTAAGACAAATGTACATGAAGAAAGTTATTATGAAGGTTATTTTCTTTGCAAAATTTTTATCTATTTAAAATTAAAATTTGAAATATTACCTTTGGTAGGAATTGTTCAAGGGACAACAATGTAGATGACAATGAAGGTGTAGATGATGGACCAGGTATAATATTTTTCAGCCATTGAATAAACTCAACAAAATGACACACATTTTTCTATTCTACAAATAGAAAGAAATTTAATCTTTTTGTTGTTATTATGAACAGAAGTTACAAAATCACGTCGATACGTCAGCGCTAGGGAATATCTATGTTTTAGGCTACAAATTCGTGAGGGAGAATTTAATGTCATGTTTCATGGCGGGAGGCTTTTCCAACAATGGCTCGTTGACATGTATGTGAAGGTGGAGTCAATGCGATTAGACTGGTATTCAAAACCAAAGCATCAAGATCTAATTCGTGCTGATCTTTACCAGGTTAGATTAGATGTATTTAAGTTTAAAAGTTAAATTTTCTATTTTCAAACCTAGGGATATACTAATAATCTCTTAACACATATTCACCAGGGCCTTCAAGACACTCTAGCCGCTGGAGAAGCCCGTGCGTCTCAAGTTGGTCATAGAATTCTACTATCAAAAGATTTCCCAGGAAGTGATCATGATGTGCACTCAAGATATATGGATGCCATGGCTTTGATTACTCGATATGGAAAGCCAGATTTTTTTTGTGACAATGACATCCAATCCATATTGGGATGAGATAGTAGAACAATTATTGCCAGGACAAATGCCCCAAGATCGTCCAGATATAATTGCAAGGGTTTATAGAGCAAAGCTACATAACCTCCAAGATTTCCTTCTTAAAAAGCATCATTTGGGCAAGGTCGCTGCATGGGCACATGTTACAGAGTTTCAGAAAAGGGGATTACCACATGAACACTTCCTTTTGGTTATGCAAGATGGAAGCAAGGTACGTAATCTCGATGATTATGACAAGTACATATCAGCAGAGCTTCCTGATCAGAAGAAATATCCAGAATTGCATAAACTTGTGTGCAAACATATGATGCATGGACCATGTGGTGTCCTCAACCGTAACTGCCCATGTATGAAAAATGGTAATTGCCGCTTTAATTATCCCCGTGACTTTTGTGAAACCACCCAGCAAGGAAAGAACTCATATCCTATTTATAGAAGGCGAGAAGATGGACAAAAGGTGAAAATAAGAAAGGAATGGTTGGACAACAGATGGGTTGTGCCGTACAATCCAATCCTTCTAATGAGGTATAATTGTCATATTAATGTAGAGATTTGCAGCAGCATAAAATGTGCCAAGTATCTATACAAGTATGTCTTTAAGGGGCACGACCGTGTTTCCGTTTCAGTTGATCAGGCTCAGGCAAATATGGATGGGCAACCATTGGTAATTAATGAGATTAAGCAGTATAGAGATGGAAGGTGTATAACAGCTATTGAGGCAATATATAGATTATATGGTTTTCCTTTGTATGATTTGTCACCTTCTGTATTACAAATGCAAGTCCACCTTCCTGGAAAGCATATGGTTGCCTACAAAGTTTGGGATAATCTAAAAGATGTTGTAGAAAACCCTAACTCTCAGAAATCCATGCTTACAGAGTATTTCAGCACAAACATGTATAATCCTGATGCACGAAAGTATCTATATAGAGAGTTCCCCGAGCACTTCACTTGGTTAAAGTCAAAAAAAGTTTTGGAAGCCTAGGCAAAAAAGGTGGCCAAATTGGAAGATTGGTGTATGCCCATCCCTTTGAAGGTGAGCGATACTATCTCCATGTTCTTCTAAACCATGTGAGGGGTGCAACTTTATTCGAGCATCTTAGAAGTCGACATGGGACTACATATGCAACATTTAGAGATGCTTGTGAGGCCTTGGGCTATGTAGAAACTGATAAAAGCCTAGATGACTGCCTCACTGAAGCTGCAGAATTTAAGATGCCTTGTGCTTTAAGGAGGCTATTTGCAACTATCATGGTTTTCTGCGAGTGTAATAATATCTGCGCACTATGGGACAAACATATTGATTCAATGTCTGAGGATTATCGTCACTCAAATGGCAACTCCAAGATGGTTGAACAAATGGTGCTTAGGGATATATCTATACATGTTAAAGATATGGGTAGAGACATTACAAACTATGGACTTCCTGAACTAGATGCCTCGAGGTAAATTGGTAAATATAAAAATCTTGGGCATTTTATATATATATATATATATATATATATATATATATATATATATATATATATATATATATATGCTTAGAGATATATCTATATAGAGATATATCTATATATTTTGATATGTCACTAAATTTTAATTTATATGAACAAATGGTGCTTAGAGATATATCTATATATTATGATATGTCACTAAATATTATTAAAAATTAATACTTCTTATTTATCATCCTGAAATGATGCTTTATACTTTATTTGATTAGATGATGTGTCAAGAGACCATTATAGAGTGCTTACGTAAGAATTGAATATTGGATATGAAGAAGAACATCTAAAAATGATAGAAACATTGAATGTTGAGCGTAGAGCTGGATTTGATTTAATTATGAATTATGTGGAAAACAAAGTTGGCCAGGTATTTTTTGTTGATGGACCAGGAGGAACCGGCAAGACCTACCTATATAAGGCTTTGCTTACAAAGGTGCGCTCCATGAATCTTATTGCAATCGCTACTGACCACATCCGGTATTGCGGCAAGTATCATGCCCGGTGGGCTTAACCGCACACTCCCCGCTTCAAGATTCCCATCAAGCTAGATAATAACACTATGTGCAACTTTACAAAGCAAAGTGGTACTGCTGACTTGCTTCGCAGGGCTGCCTTGATAATATGGGATGAAGTAGCCATGACAAAGAGACAGGCGGTAGAAACACTCGATAGAACATTGCAAGATATAATGGGTTTGAATGAACCTTTTGGTGGTAAGGTCATGTTGTTCGGAGGTGACTTCAGGCAAGTACTTCCAGTTGTGACACGGGGAACAAGAGCACAAATCACTGATGCTACTTTACTAAGATCATATATATGGGACAACGTACGAAGGATTCGGCTTATCCAAAATATGCGAGCAAAGAACGATAATTGGTTTGCGGAGTACCTGTTAAAAATTGGGAATGGAACAAAAAAACATTTGGTGATAATTATGTTCAATTGCCCGATGATATCATATGGAATGGAGGCAAGATTCCAGTAAAAATGGAAAAAAAAAATAGCTCTAAAAGACAATCCAATTGACAGTCTTACTGAAAAGGTGTTTCCTGAACTCAAGGCAAATTGTACCTCAGCAGAATATATGCACGAACGTGCAATTCTTTCTACGACAAATGAGCATGTCGATGCAGTGAATGCAATAATGATCGAGAAGTTCCCTGGAAATAAGAAGGTATACTACAGTTTCGACTCTGTGGATGATGATACAAGAAATAATTACTCTCTTGATTTTCTAAATTCTATTACGCCTAATGGGTTGCCTCCTCATGAGCTTAAGGTTAAAAAAGACTGCCCTGTTATCCTACTACGTAATCTTGATCCTCACAATGGTCTTTGCAACGGCACTAGATTGGTCATTAGAGGGTTTCAAAACAACACAATTGATGCTGAAATTGTTAATGGAGATCATGCAAGAACTAGAGTATTCATACCAAGGATTCCCATGTCTCCCTCGGAGGACCTTACATTGCCATTCAAGTTTAAGAGAAAGCAGTTCCCAAAAAGATTGAGTTTTGCAATGACAATAAACAAAGCCCAAGGTCAGACTATACCAAATGTTGGTGTTTATCTCCCTGAACCAGTTTTCTCGCATGGCCAGTTGTATGTAGCATTGTCAAGAGGTGTTTCTCGAAAGAGTACGTGGGTTTTGGCCAACACAAGTAAGGATGTTGACCCAACAGGAAAGAGCACAAAAAATATTGTCTTCAGAGATGTACTTGAGATGTGACAGAGGTACATCCAATACCTTTATTTAATTTTATATTACTCTTAGATTTCAGAGATATAACACAAGAATGACCTGAGGTTATTTTAAGCACCAAAAATTAAAACCTATATTACTTTTATATTTTGTAAGTTTGTCACTTGTATGCAGCTTATTTGTTAATTATTTTATTACAAACAGGATGCCTACAATCTCAGGAAGCATTTTTTGGGACAGCTAGCTATTGACTTACATACTGGAGTTCAAGACCTCATTAGATGTATAAAAAATACTCAGATTTAGAGATAGTCAAAGATTTATGTACAATTATTACAACACTTGAAAAATGTATCAGTCCAACCCTATGACTCTGTGCTTTAGTACATCCTCTACCTCTTTTAAATCTGTGAGAATCATTTGAATGTCTTAGTCCCATTCACAAAATGTTTAAATTTCTTTGATATCTAATAAAGATTGTACACGTATAGTTAATTCTTTACTATGTCAAATTACTCTAATCTATGGTGTTGTGGCCAACAATATAATGCAGTTTTAAAGTAGCCACCTTGTCCTGCTTGATCAGTGATTTATTTCAGAGACATGATAGCATTAGCTTCACAAGATTAACACTTCTGGCTGGGTTATTTTTACTGTCATGTATAACAAATCCATTGATATGTAAACTCAATAACTAATCTCCTATACTTTTATTAGAACTGAAAATCACTATATTATATTTTGGTTTGGCACGTGCGTGTCGCACGTGCATGTCTACTAGTTGGTGGAAACCACCAATAGAACCAGAAATTTATTCATTCTCTAACCTTAGGCACAATAAGATTGATGTCTTTTCACATTGTTCATTTACATCTTGGGTGAGAATAATCAAAAGTATAAATATGACATTTAAGCTTACTAAATAAAAAGAGTGGAGTTGCTTAACCTATGAAAGGATTATTCATCTTTATTAGTTATCAAGATTAATACCATAACTATCATCTTTCAAAAATAAGATATATCATATTTAAGCTTTTTGGTTACGATTGAGATAAAGAGAATGGTGATATGATGTGTACTCCAAGATCAAGAGAAAATGATGACCAGTTACCTTTAAGATGTTACCTTTAATTATTACTGGAGCATGATGACACCATGTGGTAAAGGATAGATGGATTTCAATGGTCTTGAGCATCTTGTCTCACATATTGTACTCCTTTCTGGCTCTTCTAGTCTTCTGCTTCTCTTATTATTTTCTTCTCTGCAAGGGATTAATAGACAACACATACCCGAAGGAATATACTGTTTATGTAAAGTATGGATAGTGTTTGCCAAGGAGTTAAAGATTAATTTATAGCTCATGTTTTAAATGATTCACCATTATTTCAAATTTTCCAAACACGGTTAAAGGCGAAGATATAATTTTGAAGAATATCTCTCACCTTGATTTGATTCTATGAAGTCTCCCAATATAATTTAAATATTTTATACAGGAGAGGACAGTCAGTATATACAACCAAATTCTTATACAAATATGCTTTGATGTTATAATGTTTAAATAATATTCTAAAGCATACTTATAATAGAGTAAGGTAGTTCAACAGACTAAAGATATTTATTCAAATAGAACCAAGAATGTGTAGGTGCACCAAAAGAGTATTTTATTTGTTTTACGTTTTAGCATGACATAAGGTCAGGGTAACCAAGATAATTAGCAACATGGTATAAAATGTTGAATGTAGTTTAAAGTTGTATGAGGCTTGGATAGACATACCTTATGTCTTGTAGGGGGATTGGTCCACTATCATGGTGAAGTGTAGAAGGTGTTGAAGTGCTCTTTTATCTATTTCTTTCTATCTTAGTCCTTTCTATACACTTGTTCTCAGTTCTTCTATGGAGAATGAGCTGTGCTTCCTTTTATACAAAGTTATTGGACTTTATCACACGCCTCGATTCATCTCTGATCTGAGTTCATCTCTTGACTTACCCGAATTGAATTTAAAATTTTTCTAGGGGTTAGTCCAACAAAATATCCAATGTCTACTACAACAATTTCTAGTTCAATAACTAAACCAAACTCCATGTCTAGTTTTAGTTAAGGAAGGCATTTTAACCTAAGCACCACGCTCAATTTAAAAGCCTATGAAAGTATTTCGAGTACTTTCAAACTAAAATTCACTATAGCAAACAAAGGTAGCATGAGAGCACATAGAGATTTTCTTAAATAGAGATGATTGCATGATCATATATGGTGAGAATATTTTTTTCATTTTTAAGTAGAGATGCATGTGTGCAAAGAACTAAACATGCTATGGATTTGATATGAGATGGAGTAGATGCATGGATTATTCAAAGTAAACATACAATAGAATGCAACAGGATAACTACTCATCTAATTTAAAGTCTATGAGCAAGACTTTTTTACCTTTCTTGATCAAACTTACCATGACTCACAATGGTATTTATGAGTAGCGCAGCGTCTTTATTCATCACATGTGACGAACTTTCATGTGATGATGACTTTTCTTCTTCAATCTACACATGGTTAGAATAATATATATGTTTATACAAACCTGTGAGATGGCAGGGCTCCATTATTGATGGATCATGAATGTTCGGGCACCCTGGGTTCTTCAATATCTCGCATGTTATGTTCTTGTGGAATTTCGCCAGAAGGTTGGAACGGTTGATATCCTGCTTATTCCACAACTCAACAAAACAAGGGGGTAATCCTACTAAAGCTAGTGGCAGACTAGATTAGTAGATATCAAGATCATTACCAAAATCTTTACGCCAATTGTTTCCCTGGCAACGGCGCCAAAAATGCTTGTTGGTATTTTTTTATGCACAATTAAAATATGAAGGATTCCGCAAGCGCACAGAAAACCATTGTAGCATTTTACCGGGAGTATTCCAGGTATCGTTATTTATATTTTACCACTGGGAAACAATGGATAAAGACATTGATAGTTCACCATCATGTATCTACTAACTTAATACACCAACTAGACTATAGTAGGGGTAAATGATAGATGATAGAAATTATGCATATATGACACACACAGGAGAATTCTATAATAAAAGAGTAAATAGCTAAAGTGTGAGGACAACGGGAGAGTTCAAGGTTCCTAAATACTTCTCTGTTACTGGGGTTCTATAATAACTAGTTCATGGATAAATAAAGCTATCACACAATAACATTTTGGGACATCGGAACACTAGTCACGGAAACGGGTGTGAAAGGACTAGGAAGCTCCGACTACGGTCCTACAAACACCAACCCTAACATGGTGGAATACGTCGGCCGTCAGGGCTGTCACCACCTGGGGCTACAACAACTATATGTTGGATTGGGTGTAATCTCAGGTAACCTATAGCCTAGACACCATGTCTACACTATCGATTACTACTCTAATCACATATAATAACTAGAGCACCTAGTAAAGGCGGAGATCCTATGCTGAAGTATAACAACTATACTAACCAACCAAATATAATGCATAAAAGTAAATAGAGAAGATGAAATATATTAAAACATAAGTCTTACAAGAATAGATACAAAGATATACCAGAACTCTGACGACTCCTCCGAAGACTCCTCCGGAACACGGGCGTAGCGCCGCTCTCCCTAACTCTCAACTAGAACTAATCTACTACATTGGAAAGTCTAGCCCTAATTCTCTAGAGGTGAGAGGTCATCCATTCGAGGGACGCCTCTACATCTCTATAATAATGTGGTGCCCAGGGAGGGGGGTCTACCTCTTTATTTATAGCCCGGTGGGATGAACGTGCGCCGTTGGATCAAACCGACTTGGGCAACGGTGGCGATGCAAACCCTAAGGCGGTAGGAGGCCGTCCGTCGAAGCGGGCCTTAAATGGGCTCTGGAGAGCGCCGGCCGGCCCCAAGGTGGGGCCAGGCGGCCCCACCCTGTGGCAGGTGGGACCCGCCTTCGGTGGGTCGCCTTCTCGTGTCTTCTAGAGTCTTCTCGTGTTGGTTTCGGTGTGGAATTGATATCTTTTGACTCCGGACTCCGAACAGGGCAAACTATATGTCCATTTTGATCGACTCGACGAGCTCTTCACAATGATGCATTCCAAATTATCATTTGAGATACTTTTATTCTGTATAAAATTAGATATACCTGCAAAACGATCGAGAACAACACAACTCGTGGAACTCGTTAGAATCAAACCTTATAACTATGCTTTATGGTTGATATCATGTTATATTGAGCAATAGTTGATGGTATAAAATAGGCATTAAGGACCGTCAACACCGCCATGCCGAGCCGCTACGCCGCTGCGACCCTCACCACCGTAGCTAGGATACACGCTGGCCGCGCAAAGCACGTCACCGTGTGGCACGCCGGTGCCATCGGTTGCGCCGGAGAGCTCACCGTCGGCGACCCCTCGCTGCCGGTGTACCCCCTCTTCCTCGGCGCTGGCCGATGGGGCCATGGACCCACGGGGCCCGTGGCCCAGTGACATTGGTCCACTGGACCAGGTCCATGCACCGCCCAGGGTTTTCATTTTTATTTTTATTATTTTCTAGAAACACTTTTGTCGGTGCTAGAACTGGTGGTCCTAGCACCAACGAGTGAATTTGTGGTGCGTGCTCCCAACTCCGGATGGTGTGCAAGATAGACACAAGGATTTATACTGGTTCGGGCAAGAGAAGGCCCTACGTCCAGTGGAGGAGAGGAGTGCTTGTATTATCTTGCACCTAAGTGCTCGTAGGTAGGGTGTACAAGCAATGAGAGAGGGACCAGGGTCCAAGTCTCGTAGATGATTGAGTGAAGTGCCAATATCAGGCGTGCGTGAGACTCATGTGTCCCCATCTACGGGCTCCCGTCCTCCCCTTTTATAGTCGTAAGGGGAGGTCAGGGCCTTACAAGAAGAGGTCGTGCTGGCGGTGAGGTCATGGGCTTCTGTCCTCCCTCATCCACGGCTCCGGAGTGGGCAGGCTGTCCATGAACGTGACGGGGCAGTGCTATGTCGCCTCCCTGACGCTGTTGGTCAGAATGACAGCCGTCCCTGTTCGGAGTTGGTGGAGCGTGACGGAGGGGGTGTCCGAGCCCTGTAGCTTGCTGTAGCTTTGACCCGCCTGGAATCCGAGGCTCGGGGGGCCTCGGAGCTCGTTGCCGTACGGGGAGTGGATGGAACAGCCGCGGATGATCGCGGCGCCGTGATCGCCCATCCCGGGCTCGGGGGCTCTCGGGTGGACTGTTGGTTGACCGGAGGGGGCGTCCAGTCTTCTCCCCGCGGAGGGTGACGTCGGGTCGTTGCCGGGCGTGGCGGGCGGTGCCAAAGACCCGGCGGCAGGACCTATCCGAGAGGTTAGGGTATCAACGCCCCCACGGTGGCGGCGAGGCCTTCATTGTGGAGGCTGCGTAAGCACGAACGCCGGTGTGGGTTGCGACGGGACAGTGTCCATCCCCTGCCAGGGCGTGGAGCGCCCCTGACACGGGACATGGGCGAGCAGTGGTAGATGTGCGTCAAATCGGTGGTACGGCTTTGACCACAGGCGGCGCGTCCCGTCCGAGGCCTAGTCGCGGGGGCTCGGGCGGGGACGAAATCGGAGGCTCGTCCCGAGGGCCCCAACGCTGAAGGCTCGGGCGAGGCGGAAATCGGGAGGCTCGTCAGAAGTCCCAACGCTGAAGGCTCGGGCGAGGCGGAAGGCGGAACTGGCCCCGAGGCCCCGGGGCCGCTGGTGGCTCGAGGCGGAGCATTAGTGCTTACCCGAGGCCTTCGGCGGGGGCAGGCTCGGATGGGCTGGAGACCATGCGCTTGCTTGGGTGCCACAGGAGCCGTGGCCCAGGTAGAGTAGTGGGCGGCTTGCCGAGCCAGTTTTTGCGTTTGTTGGGCTTTCCTAAAGGGGCCCTTATTTTGGTCCCCGACAGCTTTTAAATGCGTTTAAATTCATATGTGGTGCAAATGTGATCCAAAATTGATGAAATTTGTTTTGTTAGGTTTCTTATGAGTTGATCTATCTTTGAAAAATATGAAATGCATTTTTAGTGATATTTTTCTGTATGGATTTATTTAATTGTTATGAATGCTAAAATCTGTTTAAATGCATAGTAAATTGTATATTGCTCAGAAAAATGTGATTCTTGTTTCGTTAGCTTTGTCCTATAATATACTGTCCGAGAAAAATACATGTATTGCACTGTGGAATAAATTTGAGATGTGATTTAAATGCATTTCTAGGCTGTTTCTTTAATGATTTTTAGTAAATAATTTATGAGGAATTATGACCTGGTAATTTTTTATGACTGCTCTTGTGCTAAGTTCTTAAGAAAATTATGAAATCTGATGTTTAACACTTTTCACTGTACAAAGTATTTAAATGTGCTTTTTCTGCCCTGTTGCTTGTTATTTTTTTGTGTAGGCTATGTTACTTAGTGAAATATGATGAAATTTTTTATCATGAGTTCGAGTAAGCATGTTCTAGCTGCTGTAATTTTTATAGATTTTTCTGAACTGTTATGAATGAGTCACAGTTCAAGTGCTAGTTTTTACATAAAATGATAAGCCTTTTTTAATTTTTTTAAGAGTTTAATATTGGTTTTTGAGTACTTTCAGTTATGTATTACTTGCTGGTCATGTTTGTGCACTACTATGACTGAAATGAGATATGTAGTATATGAGTAGTGATGTTCCTCTTTATGCATGTGTTATGTGTGTGTGTGCATACACACACCCACTTCTCTCTTTGTACTCTTCTCTAAGTAGTTAGAGAAGAGATATGCACGCATTACTCGGTAAAATAAAATATATTGT
>JADLZL010004290.1:0-32099 GCA_015844335.1 Chrysopogon serrulatus
GTCACCTGAAATACCCTCAGCCGTTCGATCTTCCAATGAAAGGCCCAGATCGCTTAGAGCGGATTCTGCTGGAAGCGGCTTCTCCGTGGCTTCTCCGGCTTCTCGTCCGAATCCAAGAAAACAAATATATATATGCAGCTTCCGCTTCTCAAACCCGCTTCTCACCCCTTCCTCTCTCCTCGTCACGCTCTCTCTCTCTCTCTCTCGATCTCTCTCGAGGCGGAAGGGCGGCGGCGGCCAGCGCGAGCGGCGTGCGGCGGCGGCGGCAGCGGCAGCCGTCTTCCTCTTCCTCCCCATTGCGTCGCGGAGGCCAGGCCCGCAACGCCGGCTCTGGGCGACAGCGCCACCGGGGTTGTGGCGCGGATCTGCGACAGCGACGGGCACGAGCGGGGCACGGCGTCTGCGGCTGCGGCTGTGCCGCCCTCCTCTTCCTCCTCCCCTCGCCTCGCGTCTTGCCGGTCGAACCCGCGCCTCACCGCGTGAGGTGCTGGCGGCGCGCGAAGGCACCTCCTGGGCCGCGGACGCGGCGCAGCGCCACCCTGGGCCTCGTCGGCGTCCGTCACCAGTGACGGCGTCGCGCGAACTGGCCTCGTTGGTGGCCGGCTGCGTCCCCGCCTCCCTACACCTGCTGGTTTCCTCCTGCTCCGTGCTCCACAAAACCCTAGGTCCGTGTGCTCCGTGTTCCACGTTGGGCGCTGCGCCGGACAGAGAGGGACCCAGGGCACCGTGCCGCCACGCCGACGTGGCCGGGAACGCCGCTGCCGCGCCCGGTGCTGCGTTGGGCCGGGATGAGGAAGCAGACGTCAAACCTAGCCATTGGTGCGACACCAATCTTCTCCGTCAGCAGCGACCGCGACGTATCTTGGTCAGTCCCTCCTCCCCCGTACCAGCTTCTCCCTGTAGTCGGCCCCGGCCACAGCCGCAAGAATCCCAGGCGCGGTGTGGCCACCACCGTCGGTGGCTGCAACTCTCCCCCCGTCCCTCTCTGTCTCTCCTTACCTCAGATGCGTTGCTCATTTTTTTTCCCTTTCAATATTGCTTGCAGGGGCAGATATAGCGTCCTCCATGCATGATGCTGCCGTCATTGCCAAGCGGGTCTAATGATCCCCACCGATTCCACTATTCTGCTGTGTTACTCAGGTAAGATTCAGAATTCATTCTTGAAGATTCAGTTAGTGTGCTGTCCCAGTCCCTCTCCCTTCCCTGATTCCTAGAGTTGAATGTTTGTTCTTTTCAGATCTGTTGTTCGTGCTTCCTGTCTTATATTATTTTTTTTTGTTTTTTCATCAATTCATGCTACAGACTGAATGGGATTTTACCTAGCATTTGATTCTAAGCTACTCCAAATGTATGCTGTTGGTGAATTGCGTTTCAATTGACAGATTTTACTCAATCAGGTTAAATTTCTTCCTACTGCTTCATTCTAAGCTACTCAGATGGATGCTGTTATGCTATCAGCTAGCTTTCACACTACATTGGCAAATCTCAGTCAGTGGAGTTAGTTGAGAAATTTAGCTTAGTCAAGTTAAATTTCCTTTGTTGCCATAATGATGCTTCCTTTAAATAGTGATGGTTCACGGTTCAGTTCTATTGAGCGCAGTTACGCCATGATACCGTTGCCTACCATATTTTCTATTATGCGTTAGTGTTCTTAATTTGTTTCCCTTGAATTAATGAGACTGTACAATAGATGATGTACCATGAATAAAGGGCTGAATCGTCATTCTGTCAAATGTCATTTTCTTTGACTACAGTTCAAGGATATTTATTTTATTCTTTTTTGTAGCCCAAACATCTCACTTACAGCCAGAAGGTATATGATTTTGGGTCTTCCAAAATGTTGGTGAGTAATGTTTATTTATCTCCTACTTTGTGCTTGTATAATACTAAGGGTTTATAAGAGCATGCTTTCAATTGTAGGGATGACAAATGCAATATATATTAAAGGCATTCCTGCCACCAAATATAACACACAAGTGACCTTTTCTGTTTTATACTTTGTGATCATGTGAGTTCAGCAAGCCATTGCTATGAAATAATTGTTTTCGAGGTTGTAGATTCCTTGTGAATTCTGAAGAGGACTGGCCGTCCAAGTGCTCTAAATTCTTTTACAAGATAACTAGCCCAACATAATACATCATTGTTTAATTTTTTTTTTTTACCGTGCCACTCACCCTCTTGTTGGTTATATCTTATTTTTGCATCTGGGAATGTATAAACAGATAACATGTTATGTCCAGTACAGTTTATTGAGCACTATTATTGATTAGTCCAATAATAGTCTTCCTGTAAGCTTATTAGTAAAGAATACATCTTCAGATGAGTCAGTCACTAATCATTTAATATTATTGATTAGTGCCTACAAATGACCCACAACTTGGGTATGGCAAGAAAGTTGAAAAACAGGTTCTATTTTTCGTTAATCTCAGTTCCATCTCTGATGCCTACTTTAATGGTTGTTCTATCCAAAGACTGAAATGCACATTTAATATTTATCTCAGTTCAGTTGCATACTAGCCCATTCTTATTTGTAGCATTTTTTTTGCTCTATTTCTACCTTCATAATGTTTTGGAATTTCCTTTCACTGCATGGTACTTTGCTGAAATTGGTTTGTTTCAGGATGTAGGGTTCTACATAAATAATGCTGGGATTAGTTCGAATTAGCTGCAGCTTAATACTGATTGCTACAAACATAAAAGTAGTAACACACTTCCATCTGTATACTGATTTCGTGTGTGCTACGCAGATCCAAGACCAGGGATCTTAAACGATAGAAAAAGGATAGCTGAAGGGGAGGCTGCGTAGATCAACAGCAAGAACGAGTAAGGTCTATACATACCTCCCATCTTCCTATCAACAGCTGATTCTGTGTAGCTTTTGGGTAAGCGCATGCCACCTGAGGCTGTTGAGCTTGTCTGAAGGCTGCTTCAGTAGTCACCAAATGTGTCGCTATTGATACTAGGCTCTATAATTTTTCAGTTAAACGAGTTATATGCCAGCAGTTTCTTGCTGCATGCCACATTTGCACCATGGTAGTCGTTGTCGTCTAATTAATTTTTTATTGTCAACTAAATTTGCTTCACTGCCATCTTTGAAACAGAAGAATCAGTGAAAGAATAACTGTATCTGCCGGCTCCTACATCACACATATACCTTTTTTCCCAGAGCACCAAATGTAAGGTAAATTTTATTGATCTGTTCCATTGAAATAATGTTTGGAACCAACCATGACTTTTTTTAATGGTTTAAGCATCGGGACAGCAAGCAAGGCCGTAAAAGTCAACCATTGTTCCATCTTCCCTAAATAAATGACCAACAACATTAACAATAAATCCACTTTACATCTTGATCCAATCTGTCGTAACTTACATATGGCAAGTTCTGTGTACCTTTAGCTTGTCTTGTTTCAGCAAACCTCCAATTCCACAGTAGAGTCCAACTGAAGGTCCAATTCCACAAACTGAAGGTTGTGCCATGCGTTAAACATATCACTTTTAGTAACAGAAACACTTAGTTTATGTTTAAACCAAAATTTCTTTCCTCCAAAACAATTTCACTATGAAAAAGAGTGGATTGATCCCTACTAAATCTCAACAATGTTTAGGTTCCTGATAATAGGTACCTTAGTTTTTTTTTACCATTTTTGTTTGGCCTCATTCAGTGTTTAGTAGAACAGATAGAGTAGAGTGAGCCAGAGTTCACTACAATGAAAATTACTGTCCTTATCACTAGCAGTTTGAACCAATTTAGAAATGTCAGAAGGCTTCCAATGCATTCAGAATACATGGGATCAGTTGCAAATGAATGAAGTTCTGTATATGTAGGCAACTAGACATTGCTACATCACAAGCTGCATGAAACTGAAGGTTTGTGTAAGGCACTAGAAGCATTAGTTCTTAGAAATGAGGCATGCTGGCTAGATATATTCAATATGTACTGGTCCCGCAATCCAATAGCCTTAAGCTAGCATCATGTTTCTGCCTCTCTAAAATAAATAAAGGTTCATGGTCTACCTCTGAATCCCCAACCTCAGAAAGATCTCATTTTGGATGCTGCACTGGATTCACTGTCTCCTCACTAGATCAAGGGCGGCGCAATCTTTGCAAATTTGGTTCAATGAATGCAGAGAAACTCTTGGTTTCCTGCTATAGCTCATAATAAGCATTTTGATGCCTTTGTTTCAATAAAGAGAGTAGATTTTTAAAGCAACACTACAAAATTTTGCAGCATATTATAGAGCCTTGCTTTAATTCTATGAATTTCTATAAAAAAAATTGTTGCTTATTACTGGCTTCTAAGTTTCACTGTCCAGCATTGTGTGGTGCTATGTGTTGTTCACTCAGTTCCCCTTACATTGACTTGATTGAAAGAATCAGCTAGCATGTATTTATATTAAGTCTTAGGGGCTCCTACAAATGAAATGATAATTGTCTGTATTTTGGGTTAAAAATCACAATGAACTCAATATATACAGTCCACCTCCACATAGTAGAGCCTAAGAAATTATGTCTGTATTTTGGGGGTCAAATTATAGACAAGTGTGAACAATCGGTCTTTTTTTGTGCGAAAACTTGAGATGTGGTTTGCCTTTCTAAGTTCTCATAAATGCTATTTTTTATATCAACATACGTGACTACATGGCTAAAGGTTATGATATTGTTCTGAGAGTGGCCCCATTCAAGGAGCACCAACTTTAGCACAGATACTTGGTGAATCTGCAGTTTTCATACTTGAAGTTGTTGTCAAAATAAGTGCAGATGGTTATACTGATAGATCTGTTTCTCAATTAACCTTTGCTAGATAGACCTATGCTACTAATTGTTACATTGCAGATCCGAGATTCTGGGCTGCTGAAAAAAAACGGCATTAGGCCAAGACCATTTAGGTTACCTTTTCTGACTCCTCTATGTGCTTGTGCAACATTTGCTAAATAGAATATGAGAAGTATTATTTCTCTACACAGAAAATGCAAATATTCTTCCGGTACACTATATACCCTCACGTAGTTCTTTGGTAACATGTGCTATTTTACAGACAGGTAGACAATGACCATAGAGGTAATACTGGTGATAACGTTGCAAAAGTGTGTTGTTGAAAACTGTTTTACAAAATGGGAATACGGGAAGAGAAAGGTATCAGTACAGCTTTGTGTGTCCATTCATCAGCTATTTGCTACAGTCCACAACATACAGTAGCTACTTTTTGGTTTATTGGTTTATATTAGCCATAAATTGACATCATCACTACCTAGCCGTCGATATTGTCAAGCAGTTAATCGACATGTGGTGATATTTTTGTTGTTACATCATTTGTTTGGATGAAGTCACAAAAAAAAGGCGTTTGTTTGGATGTTTACTTTCACTACTCCTGTTCAGTGCAATACTTTTATTTAGACTTTTAATATTGGCAACTATGGATAACATGTAGGGCGAGGATTGGCTAAATCAATATTAGACAATGTAACCTTTACTGTTTAGATTGTTGACCATCCTTGGCAAACAAGCCGCCCTGCAGAAATCCTACCAGGTAAGCTTTTTGGTTCCTAGGTTCAGCAAAGCTATTTGCGGCATATTATCACTTGACATATGCGAGTACTTATTTATTAGCATTTTATTCAGTTTACAAAACTAAAGAACAGTTTTATCACTGGAGTTTTCATGCCCAGATACTGTCAACTTGCAGGAAAACATTGGTATCCTCAAACTGCTTCTTATCAACTCAACTACCAATTTTGTCGAGGAAAATAATGCAGGAAATGCTGCTTGGGCACTTATGGCCCGCCTTGCGCCGTAATCCAAGATCCTTGATTATCCATTTAGTTTGTGACATTCTACTATATTTTCCATGTATCATGTCTGCAGTGCCTATTTAAAATTCTTTGTGGTACCTACATGGAATTTGAACTATTCTTTTCTGTTGCTGGATACATACTTCGTTATGGCCCCTGCCTGGTTGGGGATATGATCAACATTAATCACATATTATTTTTTTGCCCTTGCAAAAAAAGTTCTTTCAAATACACTGACCAGCGTGCAGGAGCACGCCTTGCTACTAGTAGATAGATAGATTTGACATCCCTCAATATCTTTTGCCATCCCTTGAGACATCACTCAGCATCGCTCGATGTACCTTGACATTCCTCAACCATGTCATCATGCTCGACCCCTCTAATCAGTCACGTTGCTTCCGACAATGTCCCCAGGAAGTTTCATATATGACTTCTTTTCTCTTTACATCACATTGTTTGGGGCTTTGATTTTGTACTAAGTTTGCATTCAACTTAGTAGTAAGTTAGGGATTGAGCCTTAATAGGTGCATGCAAGCGCACAATTATTCTTTTTCTTGGCAATTACTAAAAATATCTGCGCAGCATACACTATGAGTGTAAAGCTTTGTCCCCAAGATCGGCTATGTCACAACACACATTACAAGGGGCCCACTATTAGATCCTTACACATGGTGGGCTACGGTCTACTACTCTACTAAGCAAAGTGCATAACACAAGGAACAACAACCCACAAAGGTAAAACTGCATCATAGAGATAAGAGGCAAATAAAATGTGGTTTAGTATATTTTTCTTACTTAGAATACTGAATAAATACCTACTAATCTTTTGGTCTCTAGATTTTACATATACTTTAATTGAACGGTGTTCAAATAGTGAAACTTTGAAAGTAAGTTATGAATTTATTTGCTCAGTTGCTATAATCAGGCGCTCTTGATTTAGTCAACCACCCCTAAAAGTCCAACCATTTTCAAAGTCGGTGACATAAGAAACTGTTTCAATGATTTCTTTACATCAATCACTCTAAAAAAGATAAGATTTGAAGGAATGGTTTTATTATATCAGCCAACTATAGAAAATGGGCTTAGAAATTGAGCCCCAATAGACACTACTAGAATGGGACGTGGCGTTGCCGCTTAGGGCCTATATTTCATCGTTGTAGTATTGTAGTTTTTTGGACTTTGTTTCGTATGTAGAGTAATAATAATTATGTACGTAGGTGTGTTTTTTTAAGCAACGTGGGTAAGACAAATCCATTGTTTGTTGTGGTATGTATTTTGAATAATTGTATTGTTTAAGTGATATATTATCTTAGGCATCAAAATGGAAATATTTTTTTTTTTTCTATATTTATTATAGGGAAAGAAATGTTTTAAAGTATCAAGCATTTTATGAGTAAATGAGAGTTTTTTAATAATAATTAATAGTTTTATTTTATATGTGGTATAGGTATGATATAATTAAAATTTCGTAGCAATTTACATAAAGAAATTGACCCCATTAATTATTTTTAGAAAATCGTATACAAATCTAGAACTATATTTATAGCAATAAAATTACAATAAAGCATGTGATGTTATATCTTTAGATTGTAGTGCTAGTTATGTGGAGTTCAACAAACTTGGTTTGGTATTTTTTGATTTTTATTTGATTTCTTATGATTTTTACAATATTTAGCCGGTTTAGACAAATAACAAATTTGCTGGAAAATAAAAAAGGCCATCGGGCCCTATTCAGCAAACCGAGGCCCACGTTCGAGCCGGGAATCAGGCCAAGGCCCATGAACGGGAGGGGAGAAGAGGCTGGACCGCGGGTTGATTTCCAAAGAGTTCAAGGGCTTTCATCCAAAAAATCCTGAGAGACTAAGATTGCGGGTTGATTCTAAAAAAGTCGAGGGGTGTTTTTAAACAATAACCACGAAACGCCCGATGTGGGCCGTCCGACCGCCCGATCGGACGGCTGGGAGAGGCCCGTGACGTGGCACGCTGGCTGGCCAACTTTTGTTGCAGGTTTCGTATATAGAAGATTGGAGATGGTTTCTTATGCCCATCGGGCCTAAACATCGTTGGCTCCTCTAAAAACCATTTCCATTTGTGTAGTAGTGTCGGACTTTTCATTGAGCCATTGTTTTGTTTCTTTCTTGCTTATATGCCTTTTGTGTTGCTTCAACTTTGTTTGGATGCTTTCTTAATCATTAGTCTTAAGAGTTAGCACATTAGAATAGTCAGTGGTGCCACGTCGACTACTTTTGGAAAAAAATTGTCTCTCGTACGAACGCGACAAGACAATCATCTAAAAGACTGCCACCCGTTTTATTTTTAATTTATTTTTGGCTGAATTCATTACAGAAGATGCTCTCTCAAAACTTGGCATGGCCCACCCCTGCAGAAACAATAACAATCTGAGAGGCAGACTCGGACGGCTTCCCTCCGTCGGTGGTGGTGAAAGGACCAGCAGACTCGACTCTTTTCTCGACATGATTTGCAACCATGAGAATGGAGTCACGGATAATTTTTTTAATAAGACAAACTAGTAATTGAAAACGCTATTGGCTGATAAGCCGGCTTATAGCATAAGCGAACAGCCTCATATAAACCTTGATTTTACAAGATATGGAGTATATGTGAGTGATTCCAAGATATATATATAGGCCTTGATTTTTTACAAAGGATTTATGAGGCACGAAATCACACCGTGGCTAAGCAATCTACTCTATGTACAAAAAAAAAAAAAAAGACTAACAATTGGTCTGTTCAACTGCCAAGCAGCTACTACTATACTATACACAATACACCTGCAGCCTCCTACTCTATGCAAGCTTATGTACAAAACAACAAAATCAAAATTCAAAACATAATTATTGGCGTCCCACAGAAAGCTGACCAACACACCTACCAAACGAATGAAACACACGAGTCAAAAGCTAATCAGCAGTGATGTGGGGAACATCTGGCCGCCGGCGGCCGGAGCGCCGGTTGAGCATCTGCGTGTTGTTGGCGATGGAGTTGAGCCGCTGCTGCCGCAGCTCCTCCTTGAACCTGCGGATGAACTCCTCCGCCTTGGCGTCCACCTCCGACCTCCTGGCCTCCTCCTCCGTCTCCCGCTCCGGCCGCTGCTGCGAAGCCAGGACCAGCGCGTAGGCATCCTCCATGCTCATCGCGTTCGGGTCCTCCTCCTCTTCCTCGTCATCAGCCTCGTCGGACGCCGGCGCGGGCGGCGGTGGTGTGATGAGCTGGAGCGCGCGCGGTGACGCCATCGACGGCTTGATGGGTGGTGGTGGCCGTGCCACCGGCTCCCCTGTTTCTGCAGTTTCTTGGTCTGTGGTCGCGGTGGCGGCGGCGGCGGCGGGCTTGATGGGTGGTGACCGTGCCACCGGCTCCTCTGTTTCTACTCTTTCTTGGTCGGTGGTCGCGGCGGCGGCGGGGTCGGGCTGGAGGTACGACGACAAGGACGATGCCGATGGGAAGGAGAAGAGGGAGAAAGAGAGGACGCTCTGCAGCACCGCCGACGCCGAGGAGGCCCTGCGCGTGACCCCGGAGCGGTGGCGTCGTGGCGTCGGTAGACCAGGTGGCGGTGCTCGTGCGCAGGAGGACGACAGCACGGCGATCGCCACGACGACCGCGTTCATGGCGACGAACCACCACCACGCCGCCGTCGTCATCCTCAGGAGCCTCTCAGCCGGCCAGCCCCCAGCTCGGTAGGATAGGATTATTCTGCGTTGCCCTCGCGCGGCCCCTGCTCTGCTCTGCTGCTCGTGGAGAACAAGAGGCTATGGTTCTTGGACCTTGGACAAGGGTCTGGCCTTTTGCTGGACGATGCACGAGTACGAGGATATAGTAGTTTATGTATATATAGGGAAGAATCAGTAGTACGTAATTTATAACTCGTTTTCGTGTTGAAAAGTTGATCATATAAGATTAGATCCGCCGCGAGGCAGAGCAATGCGGTCGGTCAAGCGTGGACCGGGCATGCTGCATGAACGTAGTTTCACATGATTGGCTTCTCACTTATGAATTGACCTGTGTTAGGCGGTTAGATTTTCTTACACGTACCTTTCATATACTCGCCTCATCCATTTGACCATTTTCGGTGTTGAATTTATGATGATGCCGGTAGATTTATCGCATTCAGATATGCATATATGGCCTGCTGTCAGTGAACTGAAAATATCCTTCCGTGCATTAAAAAAAATATGCGCATGATGCTTGAGTTAGATTATATTACAGTGCGTAGCAAAGAAAATGCAATGATTAAACTATTAATGGTTAGCCATTTTCATCTGAAGATTAGAGCTATTGATTGGCACTCTCTCTCTCTCTCTCTCTCTCTCTCTCTCTCTCTTTCAAATTATATAAATTGTTCTGATGACTTAATCTTGCTATTTATCTAGATGTAGGCTCTATATCTAGATATATAATAAATTAGAAGATCAGAGCATCAACTTAAAATACTAATCATATACTGATACTACTGCAGCAGCAAACTTGCTCTAGATTAATCGTACGCTAATTTAGGCTACAGAGACTGCGAGCATCACCTGATAATGACCCTGCCGAGGTTGGTGACCGACTGACCGTTCTCGATCACTTGGCACTTGCTGCTCACATGCCACATCTATCATCTCACCAGGCGTACTTTATCACTTGTTTATTATTTATTCTGTGGAATTTTTCATGTGCTAGCTTAGCTTCTAGGTTAAGTTAATTGTTGGTGTTGTTGATCATTAAGAGTCAAGCCAGTTGCATTAGTATTAGTTCATTCGATCGAGTGATAAGTTGAATATTTTAGAGCCACTTTCCGAGATATTGCATTCTCTCGTGTCATCATACCATTGGCACTCACTGTCACGGACCAACTGGCCAAGTCATTGTCATCATGCATGTTACCCTGCTTGCACTGAAAATAAAACTTGGCCGTCAAGTAGCAGCAGACTAGCAATAGTGCGTCTGTGTTTTTCGCTTTTAATTATTATTTAATTTCATGTGTAAGTGGCTGTCGCATTCTCAGATATTTCAAAGCTAAGACGCTTGACTTTTTTTTCCATAAAGTTTGATCATTCGTTTTAGTTATTTTTTATAAAATATTATTTTTTTTTATCATGGTTTGTTTTATTAATAGAAGTTTTTTTAAAAATAACTTATATAAATTTTTTAATAAGACGAATGGTTAAATTTAAAGTTAAAAAAATTAAACGTCTTATAATTTAGAATGGAGAAAGTAGAAGATTGTCTAAGACGAGAACCCAAATTAAATCTTTTGTTCAGGATAAGTCTCTTTCCAACCGACTTCCGTCACAAATTAAATCAATGCTGTTAATCCTCCAAAAGCCGTAGTTGCAGGGAAGGTTCAGGTATTAGCAAAGCAAACATGACATCGATATCTCATAGTGATGCATGCAGTTGGGTCGTTGTAAGTTGTAACCTACCGGTACCGGTGGTCGGTTTGTACGTACTCGTGCCGGCCGGATGCCGCGCGGTCGTCTCGCTCTCGCTCGCCTCCGCACGATGCGCCGGCCGGGTCGGTGTGCTATGCTACGGGACGATGTGTGGTGATTGCGCGCGGCTCCGCGTGGAAGATAAAACGAACGCGCTTAGAAACATTCGTCATCCTCGTACGTGTACGAACGAGTCGTCAGTAGGAGTGACAGACTGCTTAGGTGCACGCTGCAGCCGACCGGCTGGAAGGCTCTCGTTCTCGCCGACTCGACGTCGTCGTCACCTGCGCGTATTACTAGTATGAGTACTAGCTGGAAGTTGCTAGGCTGCTGTCACTCTCAGGATGTCCAGAAATAATCAAGAAACGAATTATGGCAACTCTCAACTATCAGTACGCGTATTCACCTCGTACAGATTTTTCAGCATCCTTTCCCTCCCTGTACACGGTCTCCATCAACTACATTAGTACTTTCGTGACTGGCATACTACGTACGTACTGTACGCGATTGCGTGAGGCATGATCCTTGCAAATGAAAATATTATTTTGTGCATGTATAAGTGTGGTTAGATACAGAAATTTGTTACCTCCGTATTCAGCAGAACTTATAAGTCAGTTAATAAGTCAAAACATCGTTGAAACAGCTGATTTTCTGTAAGAACAAAATACTATTGGCTAATAAGCTTAAACGGTTTTTTAGCTGAAACAAACAGGGCTTAATTGTTTAATAAGTTGTCTGATGTGAAATAATTAATTAAATATAATTTTTTGAGCAAATTGATTAAATTAAATATAATTAAGGGCAGTGTTTAGTCACTTTACTATTGCCCGTAAACTTTGGCCGATACTCCATTCACGAAGATCGCCGGCCGCCAGCCCGCACGGGAGATCCCCGGCGCCAGCCATTTGCACGGCTCTCGACGACGGGCGACGCTTGCGTGTAGCGCGTAGTAGATGCACACCGTCTGCAGGCACTCGACGGAACAGATCACCTGCACCTCAGCCGGATTTAGAGATCACCGCAGCTGGGGGGCTTGGGGTTGGGGTTGATGTACTTCTTTCGTACTTAAATAAGTAGCGCTTTATTTTTTTAAATATCATCAATTAATATCATAGGTAGTATCATCAAAAAGATCTTTAGATCTAATTTTTTAACAAAATTATTTAAGGATATAAATATTACACATATTTTCTATAAATCAAGTCAAACTTATGACACGTATCCTACGGCGACGTCTATTTAGAGACGGAGAGAGTATGTCCCTTAAAACTGCCGTTTGATTCTTTTCAAAGATTGGTGCTAAATTATGAGCTCAACAGCCTCTACTTAAGGACACTATACCCGGCCTATAACAGTTCTGACAAACTTTATCAGAGAAGACTGCATATTCTACTCCCTCTGTCTTAAAAAGCATGTAATCCTAGTATTCAAATCTTGTCTTAAAAACACGTAATCTTAAAATATTTTTGGTGAATATTCTAGATGGAGTAATATTTAATTATATTTTGTGTGGCTAGTATTACTCCATCATAGGTGAACATTCTAGATGAATTTATTTTTTTAAATTTCTTAAAGTATCTTGAGAAAAAGACATTAGGAGCATATTCGTAATTTCACACTTCTACTAATTTCATCTTGAAAAGTGGACAGATGGCGTGACAGTGTGCAGTACCGTGAGTGCATTTACTACGTTGACCTTTGTTTGCTATTCTTTCGAGTAATTATAAAAAATTTTATGTGTCATGACAGAATGTTGGAGAGATGTTAGAAAGAATTTTTAGACATTAATGAAAAAAATTACAGAATTTGCTAGAAAACAACAAGCCGAATATGAAAAGTATAATTAATCCATCATTAATAGATGTTTATTGTAGGACTGCATTGTCAAATTATAGACTAATTAGATTTAAAAAATTCGTCTCACAAAGTTATCATAATCTGTGTAATTAGATATTTTTTAGATTACATTTAATACTCTATGCATATGGTCAAACATTTGATATAATAGGTAAATTTTTTTTTATAAAGTAAACTAAACAGAGTTGTACATCTAATAGTATACAAAGTAGTTGCAGCCGCGGCTTGGCCGCGGCTGGAAAAAGGAGAAGCAAGTAGGCTCACCATTTTACGCTCCACAGTTTTAACTAGTGCTAGTTCTAGACCCACTAAATTTCAGTTTCAACCCACAAGTTAAGTTTCTCTTAGTAGGTTTCTCCGATTTGTTAACTACACGATCTAAATAAATGAATGGTTCTTATTATTTCTAAGCGCTAGACATGCCATCTGCTATGAGTAAACATATTTGACTCTAAACAACTTTAAATAAAAAATATTTCAACTACAAAGTCATAGACTATATTAAACATTACTCCCTTTATTTCAAATTATAAGCTGCTTTGACTTTTATGTATATCCATTTTGCTATGTATCTAAATATAATAATGTGTATAGATATATAGTAAAATGGATGAACTAAAAAAGTCAAAGCGACTTATAATTTGAAACGGAGGGAGTACAACTTTTGTAATATTATGGCAACATCCAAAATTGGTTAAAAATTTTAAATTTCAGAATATAAGAAGCTAAAAACAATATTTGCAACTCAAAACAGTTTTAAATAAAATACTTCTCAACTACAAAGTTCTAGAGTGTATTGAGGGCTATAATTTTTATATAAAGTTTGTCTACATCCTAATTCAGATGTGGACTGTTCATTTTTAATGTTAATCTAACGACCGAGAATAAATAGTATATCCATATCAAATATATCGAATGTACCAAATATAAGTGGCGGCATTAAAGGCCGGCAAACATTAACCACAAAGATTTTGTCATGAAGAAACATTGGCCACAAAGGACAAGATTTCAGCAACATCTTCAGACAATATCAGGTGAAAAACAAAAAATAGGTAAAACAAATATATGCACTGGACAATGAGGACACTAATTCATTTTAAACTTTTCTAGGTTCATTACTATTAGATGATGTCATCGAGTATATGTATCAAACACTTGCAGCGGCCAAACGACACCAACTAGAACAAAATTCAGACCATCATCGGTTCAATGACCAATACCAATTAAGGTCGTGAACGATGAGAAACCAATTTTGAATATTTCTAGATGTTCCCATTATTTAGGAGTATGTGACAAGTCTGACCACCACTGTATGAGTTATGATTGCCTTGCAACTCACAATATTGTTTTTGTTCTATGCACAAATTAAGAAATTGTGATTTAATACGAGATAACTACAATGGTTACTCACTATACAAGTTGTATATTAAACTGACTTATGATTACTTAGAACTAAACAGTGGTGTGTCAGGCTCTAGACAAAAAGCAAATCTAAAGATCAAAAATAGAAGCAACAAGATCATCTCGAATTTATAAATCTATAAGAGAGATGAACTAGATGAAGACTTAGAAAGTAATTTTATCATCAATAGAGCTTACCAAGATGAGACTGAAGGATACTTGATTTGGTGGCCTCGCTAAAATTGCAGTCTTGGGCTAGTAATAGACAAAACAAATGAAGAGACAAGAATGATAACTGTAGCTCTAAAGTCTGTCTTAGAGTTGATGCAAACGTAGATAGAATAAAGGCACATAAAGAAGAAAATATTTGAATAAAGATCTAAATACTACAATAAGCACCGGTATAGTAGTCAATTTGGTTAAAAGAGACACCACAGTGTGCATGAAACATGATGTCTGGTCTCAAATGGGGGGAACATAACGTCTCTGAGCAAATCTTATGCAGCACTCTATTTTATTGAATGAGGCCGTAATACAGCTTGTTTCCTCAAACGTAGTTCATCATGAACCTTTCACCAAAGATCGATCCACGCAGAGCGACGAAAATATCAATGATAAAACCTAACTAAACTAATGGGTACTGATCCGCAAAAATAATTAACACTCTCTCTAAAGACAACTGAGATATCTAATCGACGTTGCTTACACACTAATAATATAGGAAAACCAAGAAATGAAAGTTGTGTATGCATGGTCATGGATGGATCTCTCATGCATAGAAAGAGGAGAAGCCTAACTCTAGGTGGCATGGCGCCCCTGCTGCCGCTTGCTGCTCCTCGACCTCGTCCTCCATATGCTCATCTACGTCGTCGTCGTGTTGCTCCACCATGACCGGCGTGGCCAGCTTCTGTTCTGGATGCAGCACATCGCCGGCAGCAGCAGCAGACGGGCCATGGTGTTGTATTGTCTCAGGCAGGACCTGTGGCTTCACGTTGAACGCGTCGACGAACGGCAACCCAGCCTTGACACTGCTGTCGTCGACGAAGCCGTACTGCTGCATTCCCCCATCGTCGCTCGCCGCCTCGTCGCCGGCGGCGGCCCCGTTGTAGCAGAAGTAATCGTAGAGCTGCTTCTGTTGCGACGACGATGGATGATCATTGTGGTCTTCCACCTTGAGGAGGACATTCTGGTGGTAATCTTGTTGGCCGGCGCCGTAGATCGCGTCGACGGCAACCATGTCGTCCTGGCCACCAGCGGCGGCAGCCCCCACAGAAACCATGGCCGTGGCGGGGTGGGCGGCGGAGACGTCGACCTGCTGGCGGCAGATGTCGAGCTGCTGCCTGACAAACGCGAGCTCCATCTCGGTGTCGCGGAGCTGGCGCTGCAGCGCCTCTATGATGCTGACGCAGCCGCCGACGGGGTCGGCGGCGCGCGCCTCGGACTGGTAGATGAGCGTGCGCATGGCGTCGGGCCCGTACTTGGGGTCGATCCGGCGCAGCGTCTTCTGATGTTGCTGACGCCGAAGAGGCGGTGGGCGTTGAGGAAGCGGCGCTGCTGGTCGGCGGGGAAGTAGGGGCGAGCGGGCAGTCCGGGTTGCACTTGCGCCGCTGGTACTTGCACGCCGCGCAAGCCTGGTTCTGCCTGCTCCCGATCCCGCCGCCTCCGGTGGCGGCGGCGGTGGGGGCGCGGGGGGCGGAGTGGTGGGAGGAGGACGCGGAGCCGGGAGAGGCGGTGGAGCCGTTGGTGGCGGTGGCGGTGGCACTACTAGTGTTGTTGTCGACGTGGAGGTGCGGTGGTGGCTGCTGTGGCTTTGAGGAGGAGGCCGACATGGTAGTGGTAGGCGCGCGCGTGCGGCCGGCGAGGTCGGGGTCCTCGATCGGCGTTGGCGTCGGCGTCGGCGTCGTCGTAGGGATAGGAGTGGAGAAGAGAGGGCGGCGGAGCGGAGCTCTTTTCCTGCCTCTCCTCTTCTCCGCAAGAATAGTGGGCTGGGCTGGCTTCTTCTATTAAAAGAAGAAGAAAGGGGAATTAGCTCGCCCTCGCCGAACGAACAACCTCCTCCATGCTGCACGCGCATGGATGCATGCATGCGTGCCTCCTCGTTCATTCGAACAATCTCGATCGACTCGACGAGCAAGTCGTAGCTTGAGATCGATCGAAGAGAGTTGGGATGAGATCAATGAGCCTTTTTCTTTTTTTGAGAATAGATCAATGAGCCTTTGATGATGATCGATCCGGCATTCCGGCCGGGGGCCGGGTTGGGTAAGGACGTACGGAATCGGTCGCTTGGATTGAGGTTCAAGGCCGCCGAGTTAACCGTGCGTGCTCGATCTGGCATGCATGCCATCGATCAGATCCATATCCATCTAACTGCACCGCACCAACAGCTGAGCACCGGAGAAGTTCAAGTTCGATTTCTTTTGAAACGTCGTTCGGTTCGGGGGTTTGTTTATGCCATTGACCAGCTCCCGCACCGCGACTTTTGGGGTTATTTGAACGCTTTGTTTTATTCAATCCCCTGAAATTTTAAATGCATTGAGAATGTTCGCTTGTGCTTATAAGCAGAAGCTGAAACGACTTATTTTAGCTTCTTTTTTATACGAGAGAAAAATATTGTTGACTGACAAGAAGAAACCGGTTTATAGCAGAAGCGAACATATTCATTGCTTGTAAAAAAAAAAGC
Source organism: Chrysopogon serrulatus (assembly GCA_015844335.1). NCBI lineage: Eukaryota > Viridiplantae > Streptophyta > Magnoliopsida > Poales > Poaceae > Chrysopogon > Chrysopogon serrulatus. Next base: position 17,160 of record JADLZL010004290.1, read on the forward strand.
AATGATTTTAGGAGAGACAAGGGATTCCCTCCATCTAAGACATTCTAAGAATCTTGAGAGTCAAGTATCTTTAAATTTAACTAAATTTATATAATAAAATAATAACATCTATAACATCAACTAGATTCTTTATTAGTTATATTTTTATCGCATATCTATTTAATGTTATAAATCTTTATATTTTTTCTGTAATTTTGGCAAAACTTAAAAATGTTTCATGAAGAGAGTACGTACATAGTTTTGTTAACTTTTTTTAGATAGAATTTTGAAACTGTATGGGATCAGAGTGCAGATCGAACCTTTAACTCGACCTCTTTGGTTTTTATACATCAATCAAGAATGTACATCTGTTGTGTTAACGAAACATGGCATGTTTAGTTGTAGATGTCAAATGCATGTTGTTGAGATATCGAGAGATTCCGGGTGAACGAATCCAATTAATCTTAATCAAATGTATGTTGTTGAGATAAATATGGCATTTTAGAATAGGGAGCGTATGCTATGGAAACTAAGATCCTATAGAAACTATGTAAACTGTAATCAGGACCATTGAGATCTAATCGATGGCTAGAGAAAGAGGTGGGTTATTTTTTCACTTAAGCCCCCCACCAATCTCATCTAATCCAACCATTTGCAAATCCCCCTAGGACTCCAGGCGAAACATCGCGTCGCTGGCCGCACGTCGCGCCCGCCCGGAACGAAGGACAGTGCGCCAACAACCGCTAGGGAGGCCGGGCGGCGTGGGCCGCGTCGGGATCACGGCGCCATCGATGGTGAGGCCGCGCAGGCGGGTGCACCATCGACAGTGAGGCCGGGCGGGCAGGTGTGCCGGCGCCGCCGGGCTAGCCGCGGCGGTTCGAGGCCATCCCCATGGGCGCGGCATCGTGCCTAGCGATGATCCCGGCCGCGTCGTCGATGTCAACGTTGAACATGCTGGTGCTGAGCTCGAACTCGAGGTCCCAGAGCACGCGTGTCGTCAACATTGAAGATGCCAATGCCAAACAGGTCGCCGAGGACGTCCGGCGATGACGGTGCAGAGCATGGGGGAGGCGCGGCGGCAATTCGAGGCCATCCTGTCGTGCCGGTTGCTGGCAACGCCTGGAAGCTCCGGCCATCCTATTAAGCATGCCACCAGTCGCCGTCGTCCTCATTTCTTCTTTCTCCCACCACCGGCAGAGCTCGCCGCCGGCAGCCAAATTCACACGGCCTGCTGCACCACCTCCCTGGTCATCATGCCTATAGCCCCACAAGCCTCAATCGTGAGCTTTTCTCGCTGGAGTAGGCCGCACGGCCTCTTCTCCTCCAGAGCCGGCCAGTGCACCGTCGAGAGCCGCTCATCCCGGGCCAGCTCCTTCCGGCAAGGCCTCCCTAGCGGTTGTTGGCGCCCCGTCCTTCGTCCCGGCTGCACGACGTACGGCCGGCGACGCGACGTTTCACCTGGAGTCCTAAGGGGATTTGTAAATGGTTGGACTAAATGGAATTGGTGTGGGGGGGGGTTAAGTGAAATAATAACCCACCTCTTCCTCTAGCCATTAGATTAGATCTTAATGGCCCTGATTACAGTTTGTATAGTTTCCATAGGATCTTAGTTTCCATAGCATATGCTCCCTTTAAAATAACCAAATCTAAACTGAACACACGTACCTACTATTTGCTTGCTGGAGGGGGTTGATCCCGGCCTCCGTCCTGCCCCTATATGAACCGAACGTGGCCAACAGGGGTGGGGAGGGTGATCTCTTCGCCTTTGGCACAGTAGTGTCTGTGCGAAGACCAAGACCCCCGTTGCTTCCTGCCAAATTCGATCGATCTATCGAGCGCCACACGCACATCACGCCGAGAAGCTGCTGCTAGTTGCTCCACACAACCAACGTCGAGGAACCACCTGCTGCACGTTCGCGCAGGAGGCCTCGGCCCGCTGCTCATCAATCCATTTCACGAAGTTCTTCTGCTGGTACACGTCCTGCCGAGACTCAAAGCATCACGCTGATTCGATCAACTCCGTCATGCATGTTCATCATGCTGTCAAGCTGTTGACACTACTACAGAACAGGCCTTTGGTCACTTGGGCAAAATGAGCAATAGCACTCGAAAATTGGCGCCCGGGACTAAAAAGACTTTTAGTCCCGGTTGGTAACACCAACCGGGACTAAAAGTCCATAGCCCAACGGCTATGGTGTCAGGCATCTGCAGGGGAAACCTTTAGTCCCGGTTGGTGTTACGAACCGGGACTAAAGGTCCATCTTTAGTCCCGGTTCGTAAAACCAACCGGGACTAAAGGTTTTGTCCCGGTCTCTGACACCAGCCGGGACTAAAGATGGGACTTTAGTCCCGGTTGGTGTTAGGGACCGGGATTAAATCCTCCCCCATATTTGAATCCTTCTTCCTCCCCCTGGCCGAGCTGCCCGAGCTCACTTTCTTCTTTGTTCTTCATGTTCTTCATGTGTTCTTGATTGATTTGTGCTTACATCTCCGGCTATTGATTCATTTCATCACTTCTACGCCGTCATTTACTTGTTTAGAGGTTACTAACTTCATCTTCTCAAGTTTTAGCTGCAGGGTTATCTCATTTTGTGGTGTTATACATGTGGTTTTTTATTTTTTAATTTCTACACTATTTTAAACTCCAATCACTTTATCGTTTAAATATTTTAATGTAGATAACTACAATTAAGACCCTAGAAATTAGTATACACCATTTATTACTATTATGTCTACCATGTTTTGGTTTAGTTAGCAAAATACTAAATAGAGGATGGAGAATTTTAGGTTATGTGTTAGTTAGTTACTTAGAATACTTTATTTTTATAATTTGTGATCGGGTTTATTAGTTAATTTAAACTAGTATGTATGCCATATTTCATGATTAGTTAGAAAAATAAATAACTTTGGTGTTTTTTAGTTTTGCTTGTTTAGAAAAAATAGAAATAGAGAATTTTAGGTTATAATACTTTAATTTGCAATTTGTGACCGGGTTAATTAGTTAATTATAACTAGTATGCCTACCAAATTTCTTGATTATTTAGAGAAATAGATAACTTTGTTGCTTTTTAATTTTGCTTGTTTAGAAAAGGAAGAAATAGAGAAATTTAGGTTATTTATTACTTTTATTTCTTTATAAAAAATTAAAAACTTATCATACATTAATTTGAAATTTGTGACCGGGTTAATTAGTTAATTATAACTAGTATGCCTACAAAATTTCTTGATTATTTAGAGAAATAGAGAACTTTGGTGTTTTTTTAATTTTACTTGTTGAGAAAAATTAGAAATAGAGAATTTAAGGTTATTTATTACTTTTATTTCTGTAGTAAAAATTAGAAACTTATCATACTCTATGTTGCAATGCAGATAATGACACGTGGTTGGATGTACAATGCCGATCGTCGCTCTAAAGAATTCATTGATGGTGTGCATTATTTCTTAAGAGTGGCCGAGGAAAACAAGCGGGATGGATTCATACGTTGCCCATGTGCCTTGTGTCAGAATTTGAAGGAATATTCTAGCTCTAGAAATATTCACTCACATTTGTTGAAGTCAGGTTTTATGCCAAACTATATTTGTTGGACCAAGCATGGAGAAACCGGGATAATGATGGAAGAATGTGAAGAAGAACAAGAACAACTGGAGCCTGACGACCTTATTGCTCAATTCGGTGGCTTCGATGATACAGGAATGGGAGAAGCTGAAGAAGAGGGAGGTGCTCCTGGTGAAGGTGATGCTCTTGGTGATGCCATTCGTGATGCACAGAAAGAATGTGAAAGTGAAAAAGAGAAGGTAAAGTTTGACCGCATGCTGGAAGATCATAAGAAATTACTATACCCATCCGCCCAAGATGGGCAAAAAAATTGGGTACAACACCGGAGTTGTTGAAATGGAAGGCCTGAGAATGGTGTATCCGATAAGGCATTTGGACAAGCATCGAAGATCCAAAAAAGATGCTTCCGAACCCTAATGAATTGCCCACCACTACGCACGAAGCAAAACAGGTCGTCGTCCCTTTGGGATTAGAAATCCATAAGATACATGCATGTCCTAACGACTGCATCCTGTACCGTGGCAAGGACTACGAGAATTTAGATGAATGTCCCGTATGTAAAGCATCACGGTATAAGATCAGGCGAGATGACCCTGGCGATGTTGAGGGGGAAGAACGCCCTAGGAAGAAAATTCACCGCAAAGGTTATGTGGTATGCTCCTATAATACCTCGCCTCAAACGTCTTTTCGTAAAACAAGGACCATGCAAAGTTGTTGCGGTGGCACAAAGAAGACCGTAAGGTAGACAACATGTTGAGACACCCCGCCGATGGGTCTCAGTGGAGAGCAATAGATAGAGAATTTCCGAGTTTGCAAAAAGACGCAAGAAACTTGAGGTTCGCTCTAAGTACGGACGGTATGAATCCTTTTGGTGAGCAGAGAGCGTGGTCATAGTACTTGGCCTGTTACACTATGTATCTACAACTTTCCTCCATGGTTATGCTTGAAGCGAAAGTTCATTATGATGCGATACTGCGAGAGAAAGCACTTGAAAAGAGAATGAACGAGGAAATCAAAAGGCAAGTGCAGAAGCGAAGAAGTTCTATGCAAAGGCAAACCGCATCGAGCACGGAGTCAACATTAGCCCCCCGGTCGGTTGAAAAGCAGTTGCGCTTCCACGTAGATGCCAACTATTCAAGACGACGTGGGGGCTGCGCTTTTCGGTGGATGACGTCACACTGAAGCTAAGACAACATGTGAGCTGCATATTCCACAGGGGGCTGCCACAGTCATGGTTGCTGTCGGTGTTGTAACTCATATCGACCCTACGAAGACACCAAGAATCCATGGGGCGATAGTTCCAGCTGGATATGCTAATGTCTCGGTGGATAGAGTTGTCAAAGGCTTCGAAAATGTGCAGCTTGAGATAGAAGGAGGTGATGGAGAGAAGACTCTAGGACAAAGGAGAAGGCTTTCATTTGTTGGCGCAAGCGCTACATCATTATTCCTGGGGCATCACCTAGTAGTCTACCACCACCTCCTCGTCATGAACCTCATCCTAGGTGCGGATGAAACTTGACGATACATTTAATCACTAACTTTATTTTGCATTCCCTTAGTTAGCGGTTTACTCATATACCTCTTTGGTTTCACAGGTGGTCACCAATATGTCATAGTCTTTGCGGGTGATGACGAGGCAAGGCAAGACACAATTTGCATCGCCTCAGGCTGCAACGCCGCCTCCTCGGGCCGCAACGCCACCACCTCGGGCTGCAACACCACCACCTCGGGCTCCAACCCCGCCACCACGTGCTCCAACGCCGCCTCCTCGGGCTCCAACCCCACCACCTCGGGCTCAAACGCCGCCTCCTCGGGCTCCAACACCGACACCGGCTGCCCCTCGCCTCCACGTCGGGCTCCAACACCGACACCGGCTGCCCCTCGCCTCCACGTCGGGCTCCAACCCCCCACCGGCCGCGCCATCGCTTTTCCACACGTGGCTCCAGCGCCCGAAACCGGTGGACCCACCATTGAAGAAGAGGCCGGCCACACGATCAAATGTGTCGGCCGCCCCGCCGCCCAAAAAGAAAGCCCCTGCGAAGAAACAACCCGTCATTCCTAAGAAGCTATCCTATGAGAAGACTGCTGCAGAAATAGAAGCTTCGGTAAAGGAAGATGTGGACAGTTTCTTTAAGAACCTAAAGGATGAAAGTCAAGCCAAGCGGAAACCTGAGAAGCCCTACCTCTTGCTAAAGCCGAGGAAGATCTACGGCAAAGGGTTGAGGCTGAACAAAAAAAAGAGGCGTGTAGCTCGAAAAGAATCGTCATCTTTATCGACTATGAGCGCATACTCTAACCAAATCCCTAGAAGAAGAGAAGAAGAAAAAGAAAAGAGCACGCAAGGATGTAGCACAGCTCGGGGAACAATCAAAGCAATCAGTGCCCCCGCTAGTCATTGCAAATGAATATGGTTCAAACATTGACGTGCTAGACCAGCAGATACCTCCAGATTTGCACTATGATGATCTTGAAACTTTTTTTGAGGACACTGGTCTTACCTTATCCCAAATGATAGCTGGGGCAGCAATTGAAAGTGCAAAAGAAATTGATCATTATCAGAAGACATATGAATATGGCAAGAGTCTGTGCAACCCCTGCGGCCCAAGCAAACTTGGCACGCAGATGTACTTGCTAAACAAGTGGTACCTCGATGCGTGTGGGAAAGTGCAGATGACTATATTTGCGTCCGAATTAGAAACCATCATTACTTCCGTGGTGATGATATTATTTATGTTCAATTTAATGAGCTACACCAGCTATGCCACATGGACGCTCTGGACAAGGCTCTAATCAGCTGCTTCTGTCTGTAAGTGATTCTTTCTTTTTAATAATGTCACTGTAACTTATCATGTATATGTATAACTAATTACAGAAACCGGCTATACATATGCAGACACATGATGAGGGACCTCAGAGCTAGAAATGATAAGGAGGTTGGATTTGTAGATCCTTATTGTGTATTCAAAGACCCCAAGACTCCGTATGCCATATGGAGAGCTCAAACGGAGAGAAATCTACGGAGATACTTGATCAATCAAAAGGATAAAAGATATATACTCTTTCCCTATAACTTTAAGTAAGTATCATTATCGTGTGTACGTACATTCTATTAACCCAATTGATGAGATCAGTGTGAAGATAAATAATTATTTTGCCTACACACAAATGCAGCTTTCATTGGATACTAATTGTGATTGACATGTGGCAATCTTATTTGATAATCTATGACTCGTTGAGAAAACCTTTGGACCTTTACCAAGAAATGATAGATATTATCCAAGGGTAACTCGATATCTAAATATTACTTTCAGCTCTTTAACTCTATAATAGATATTTAATAATGATCGTTTTTATTGCTAGGGTTTGGGCTTGGTTCGTGCAGAAACACCGTCGATTTAAAAGCGCCACTTTGAAGCCTATCCTACATCGGTGGATTCTACGGCAGCCACGGGGCAAAAATTTATGCGGATACTATGTGTCCGCGAATTTCTAAATGTCTATGAAAAAGATCAAATCTTGAGCACGCAAAAGTATGTAACATGTATATATAATAAGTTTATTTCAATTATTTGTTGCTATTTAATAAATCTTATACATACCTATAACTTTTTTCTTTAATGATTACTATAGGACACGTGGTTGAGGGAGAAGGTGTTGACTGAAGTCCGCCTAAAAGCAATTCGGGAGACACTCGCGCGGGATTTCTTAACGACCAAGTCCTAAATCCGGCCGGCTAGTACTTCTTCAACCCTCGACGAGCCACTCAAACCAAACCATGATGATCATTTGTATGATGCTTGAGTGACGGAGAACAATTAAGTTGTAAATACTTTATCCGTGACGGAGACATGTAAATTTTATATCATAGATCTATAGATATGTATAATATATAAATAGTATTATGTAATTTATTTACCGGCAATGATCTAAATTATAAATTATAGGTACGCGTCTACATAAACAAGCAGCGAACAATATGCATTCGAAAATAATAATAATACAATTATAAACCAGAAAGGGAAAACCAAAAGAAAAGAAAATGAAAAAGCAAAGGAAAAAGAAAAGAAAAAGAAAAAACTCTTTAGTCCCGGTTGGTAACACCAACCGGGACTAAAAGGTTGGGGATGGCGCATGGCGCCTTAGTCCCGGTTGGTGTTACCAACCGGGACTAAAATGGACCTTTAGTCCGGGCCGCGGAACGGGACTAAAGGGGACATTTAGTCCCGAAACCTTAGTCCCGGCTCGCGTCCGGGACTAAAGGCCCTTGAGCACCGGGACTACAGGCCTGTTACGTAGTAGTGTGATGATCGAGCTCAGCTACACAAAAGTCAAGATGCACGTGCCAGGACTGCCACGCTTGTTAGCTGTGCAATGCAAGACGGGAAAACCCCCTGTTTGCTGCGATGACAAAAAATAGTTTTTTTTTTTTTTTGGTTTTTGAGCAAGTGTCGTAGCTTCATTTATAGATCATGAACATGGTTACAATCACTCTCTATAGTACCCCATAGAGCCAGTGGTGTGGTATAAGCCACTCCTCCACCGATTTAGAATGGGACACTAATCTTGCACACTCATGAGTAACTTATTATAGGTTCTGCTATAGAAAATAAAAGAGAAATCAACAAAGATCGGCTCAAGATCTCAATCTGCTAAATGAGAGGATCAGCTATAGAAATTTGTTGGTTATGATTCTCCCATTATTTTTTCATCACTTGACAATCTGTTTCCAACTGAAGATGTTGAACTCCTCGGTCGATGGCGAACTAGATTCCATCGCGACAGGCAATCTCCTCCATAGACAAGGCACTAGAGAATGGTCATTCCATCGAGCCCGGCCACCACAAACTTGCCCGTCTTGATCTCTGAGCACCACTCCAGTCGCCCCCTTCCTTCCTCTGGTACGAATGAGGCATCAACATTGCACTTGGTCCAGCCGGGTGGTGGTCCTCGCCAATAGTACGGTACTTTGATTTGCCCCCTTTTCTTTGATGGATGGGATAGTGACCACAAATCAAATGTTGTGTCCTTCGTCCAATCCACAGCCTTCTTCATTGGTATACTTGGTTCATCATGTCCCCTTTTATTCCTTGACATCCACAAGCTCCACATACCATAAAGAAAGATTGTAGCATTCTGCTCTGAGCAGCAGCTTGGGTCGATCAAGTGTCGCCCATGTCTCTAGATGCATCCTCGGCAGCTTAGCGCCCGTCAGAGCACAAGTATATTCCCAAAACAAGCGAGTCGCGGTGCAGTTCGCAAGAACATGTTTGGTTGACTCCACATCTGCATCGCATAGGTCACAATTTGGCACCCGCTCAATATGCCTCTTATGGAAAAACTCCGCTCGTCAGGATAAAGGCCGCGCTAAAGGAAAAAAAACCTGCTTATAGTGATGAATGAAAATGTGCAAGATGGACGAGGCTTGTCGCAACGAAGACGTGCGAGTCAGGATTGCACACGTCGTGACGAGATGGGAGACCACCCTGCTCGACGAGATGACGATGATCACACATGTGAGTCAAGAATTATATGCTCCTCTACTCATATGACTTGATTGGTTCTGTTCTCATTAATAACAAGCTAGGCCTATCTTCATTAACATGGACATGTGTGAGTTACTTTTGCGCCATCCATGCTCAGCAATGATGTGTGTCTGACCCCATTATTAATTGACCTTGCCGTCACTTGAGCCATGATTCCTTCTAGACTCGTCGGTGCTAGGCACATGATTTGCAGTGTTGACATAGAATTTAGACCATGCTTGCTAGCTGAACAATAGCCTTTCTGCATTGCACTAGTGAACACGAAGATCGGAAAGTTGAAGTTCGAAGGTCTTTATTAACACGGCCATGCATGAAAAGTCCCTGAATTATAGGGTGGACACACATATACATTGGCGGATCCAGGGGGTTGGGGGGGGGGGGGGCGCTGCAAGTTGAAGTTCGAAGGTCTTTATTAACACGGCCATGCATGAAAAGTCCCTGAATTATAGGGTGGACACACATATACATTGGCGGATCCAGGGCCCCCCCCCCCCCCCGGTGAGCAAATTACTATAGCAATCATTGTAGATTAGTTCAAATTCACCGCTAATCTCCAGCTTTAGCCCTTAATCTTCATTACTTAGCCACCCCCCCCCCAGAGTGTCATCCTGGATCCGCCACTGCACATATATATATACCTGTGTGAGACTTATTTGAGATTTTAGTATGACTAGACACCGACAAAGCGATAGTCATCCCCTTCATTGATTTCTGTTTGTCTATGCATGGTTGACATTCCCAATTACTATGGAAGACGCGGTCTAAGCCCTCACAACAAAATTCAAGAATCTGAGAAGAGTGTTGAATGTATGGAAATCTGAACTTCCGAAGCTATTACTAATTCATATATAAGTAACATGAAGTTGCATTGGTCCTGCATCTGCTAACACAACTGAGATTTTTAGAGTTCTTTCCTTACCTGAATGGAGATCACATAGAAATCTAATCACTAGGAAACTCATTTCACTTTTAAAGCAGCAGAGAACCCATGGAAGTAGAGGGGGGAGGTGCGGGGGGGGGGGGGATAAGGTGGATAAAAGAGGCGGGTGCTGGAACAAGGTTTTTTTTTCATGCACATACAACAATCACAGTTGTCATCCGGAGGAGAGGTTATTGGGACAGAGTCGACTACAGAGTCTTATACGGAAAATAAAGGTTGGGAATTTCTTGAAGGCCAAGTTAACCGTGCTCCATCTGCATGCATCAATCTCAGATCCATCTAAGTACACCGCAAAAGGGGAGAGGACTGGCCGGCCGGGTAGGAGGAGAAATGCAAGTTCGATTTCTTTTCGAATGTCATTCGGTTCGGTGTTTGCATTGTTTAGCCAGTTATTAGAGCATCTCCAAGAGATTAGCTAAAAATAAAATCCACGATTTAGCTATTGTCTAAAATAAAATTCCTTCAATAAAACTACTGCACTCCAACAGCCTTTGTATTTCTCCTTCTCCATATTTAAAACTGAAACTTTATCGCTCTTTTCTTCTATATCCAATGCGGCAAGACGGCAACCTGTCGCCGCCAGAAGCCGGCCGGCCAGCAGACAAGACACGCATCCGCCCTGGGCATGCTACATATTTCTTTGCTTCCATATCCCCTTCGTGAATCATGCAACGGAGGCCGTTGTTAAGATCAAGCTACACCGCGGCGAGCAGATGGAAGCACGCCCAGGACCAGCAGTCGCGCAAGCGACGCACCGCACACCCGTTGTTGCTGCAGCGGCAACATGGTGGGACGGCGGCGACTCGTGCTTGCCGGATGCAGGAGCAAATGCACTGCGCATGGAAGAGCGCCAAACCGCGCGGAAGGGGCCACCAGCATGCGACTACATTTAGAGAGTAGGACTGTGAATTGGAGAGTCTGTTGGAGATGATTTTGAGCCCATGCATATTAGCTAAATATAGCTTTACAAAACACTTTAGCTAATCTCCGCACCGGCACCTGCATTATATATCCAGATCGATTTGGGCACGTACGTGACACAGTTGGACGTACGGACTCCGTCCGTAACAAAGATAGCTGTCCTGTCCCACGGATGTATGTATACACTAGCAAAAAACACGCCCGTGCGTTGCAACGGGAGGAAAAAATTATCAACATTAATAAAGGATGAGGACAAAGAATTTTGCATATTTTTTATATGTTTTATTTTGTAGATAAAATTTAATTTAAAAAGCATACTTTTTTAACCATGATATATATATAATAGAAGTTAATATTAGGAAGAATTACATTATCAATTTAAGTCTATATCAAATTATAAAATATAATTTGATAGATTTTTGCTTCCACATATTGTAAAGCACACAAATAGAATTAATCCCTACCCTATTCATAACAAACAATAAATCTGGTCGAACTCTATCATATTATAATTTCTCATGATTCAAGTAAGCGTCAACAACATTACATATTCCTCTAAAAAAGCAACATCACATATTCACAAAATTTGAAATAGTCTTTAGAATTTTAGCACCATTATTATGTTACAATGAAGATAATTTTTGAATGATCATTTATGGTACATTAGAGATAAAGTATATCATTATAGTTTTATGGTATTATTGTCAATAGAGTGACATGTAAGATCAAATGCTATGTGATAAAAAATATCAGAAGAAACATTTTAGAAACCTACTCCCTTCGTTCACAAATAACTTAACTTTTTTGACTTTTCGATTCTGCGTTTGATCATTTGTCTTATTCAATTTTTTTATATAAATATCATGTATCTTGTTATGACTTATATTATCATTAGAGATACTTTAATAATAATTTACTTATTTTATAATATGAGGGAGTAACCTTAATTAATTGCTTGTGGATGAATGTCATAGAGGGGAAAAATATCAGACTGTACATCTTGGCTCAACACATCACACAAACCTTTATTTTGTTTTGGTCGGTCTGTCTGTGGACCTTATCCTGCGTTGAACCTACCGTCGATGACCTACCCCGCCGCCACCTCATCAACAACCCAGGCTCAGCAACATGGTTGGTGTGTTCTTTGATTTCTTGTGAGTTGTTACTTTATTGTTGGACCAAAAAAAAAGGGGAGAAATTTTGATGTTTTATTATTAGGGATAGATTTTGATTTGTATTGTACCGGTATTTAAAAAAACGTGTCTAATTAATGGGAGGCCAGACCAAAGTCATTGGACCAAAAAAGGGGGGAGAAATTTTAGTGTTTTATTATTAGGGATAGATAGATATACTGATATGTATGGACCACGATAAGCCGCGACCCGTCGTGCGGAAGCAGAGCGCGCGACCTCGCCAAACATCGATGCAGGTGTCCGGTCCCCACTCCTGTACGTCCTTTTTTTAGTAGAACACTCCTGTACCGCTATACGTCCTTGCTCCTGGAGCCGGAGCTCCCTGTTGTTGCATGTGGATTTGGTCGCCACTCCCATCTATGGAATCTTACTGTATACCTATATACATATGTCTCACATCAAATGCATGTCTGGTATAATTCGAGGTAAGCATAAAAATTATTTTTTAAAATTGATATAATTTTTAAATAATGTATCTGTTTTCAATTCTGTTTGCACCGGTGTGTTCTACATGATGACGCGAACAAAACTAGACCACTTACCTATATTTTGAACAAAATTAGACCACTTACCTATATATCATTCAATCCATGGTTAAAAGTAAAAAGTTTTAGACACTCGCCCAGGCACGCTTTTGGTGGACTCTTGTGGCAGCTTTAGACATTTTAGCACCCACGTTCGCTCCTTTGACAAGGACAAAAGGATTCATTCACATCTCTTGGCTCTTGCCTATACGTGCTTTTCTTTGGTGGCAACTTATGTGTGCAATGGCAATCTTTTGTAAGAACTTATACATTGCCAATAAGACAACTAATATGCATGATTTAGAAAGACATTTGAACCTAAAAGGGTGACCAAAAATTGAAACTACAAAACATTGGGAAAATAAATAAATTCATAAACATAAAAATTGACTAAAAAGAATTGAATGATATATAAAAAAATAAACTAAAGAAATTAAAAAATTACAAGAAAATGTAATAAAAAGAAACTCAAAGAACACTAAAAATTTGGATGACCTTGTGTGTGGCAAGTTTAATTTTAAAATATGTAGCAAGTTGTATTTTGAGAAAGTGGCAAAAATATCATAAAATGATAAATTCTAAGAATTATGACTCCTGAAAAGATAAAAATTATATTGAAAACTGAAACAAAAAATGGACTGAAAACTGAAATTAAAATACACTTAAAATGACTCAAAATGACAAATAGAACACGAAAAATAAAGTTATCACAAATTATTAAAATCCAAGAAACATGACTTGTTGCCAACTGAGAAGATTTATTACAATAGCCAAAAAACTTGACTTGCTACCAACTAAAACTGAAATTAAAAAAATAAATAAACTGAAACCGACAAATAAAAATTTAAAACGGAAGACCACAAAATGAAAATGAAGAAAAATAAAAATGAAACTGAAATTAATTTAATTTTAAAAAACAATGACTGAAAATTGAAAATGAAAAACACTAAAAAAAAAATACTAAAATGACAAATAGAAACCTGAAACTAAAGTAGGCACAATGAAAAATAAAAAAACTGATTATATTGTTAACTAAAAAGTAACTGGAGGGTTGCTGGTAGTAGGAATATATCCGCACCTTTACTATCACCGTGGCAGGCCCATGTACGTACTGTGCTCGTCGACTGGTAGGTCATGCAGCCTCTTTTTTTAAAAGAAAAATCCACAATGCATGCCTGTCCAGTGTCCACCAGGCCGCATTGCTACTGCAGGCCATGGGCCTCCCGTCGCGCGCTCTGGCGCTGGCTGCCGTGCAATAGAGTTTCCGGATATATATACACCTTGTCTCGGTCGTCCCCTCCGGAGATCCGACTAGGATCCGTGTACGTGTGTGCATGTACACACTGACACACCGGAGGTCCAAGACACGCACGTACCGTATACGGGCCGGACCCGGACCTATATATATACGGATGAGTTACCGATGTACACGTACGTGCGGAAGCCAGCGGCGTGGGAGTCCCGGAGATCCGTGTCCGATTATTATTATAGCAAGAATCCCGGAGTCCGCTTGCTCGAACGACGCACCACAAATTAAGCACACCTGCATACGGAGAGCGCCAAATCGATCGCGTATATATTTGTACGCGTATACTCGACTCGATACTCGATCATCTCGATCAGTGCAGCTAAAACGGCGTGGTGGATCCATAGATCTTCGATTGCAAAGCAAGATAAGATATAGGAAAGCTAACAAACAACATGACGCATGTCGTCATCGACATGGACGCTGTTCAAGAAGAAGAAAAAGAAGAAGAAGCCATCTGCATGCGTGGTGTGCATGGAGCCCATGGAATGGGTGGCGGTGTCCCCGTGCGGCCACCGGGAGGAGGTCTGCGTCCGCTGCGCAGCCAGCATCCGCTTCTTCCACAAGGACCTCCGATGCTGCATCTGCCGGTCACACTGCTCCACCGTCGTCGTCACCAAGGCTACCAGAGCTGTCGTTAGCGCTAGGGGCGGCCAACGAGGCGGCGACTTCCCCTTCCTTTGGCCACCGCCGCCTGCTTTTGCTGGTGGGTCAGCACTATTGGTACCACCGCTGTATGGAAGCATACTTTGACGATGTGTATCAGTATAAAGAGATGAAGAAGGTCTGCACAACGTCGACGCCGTGCTCACAAGAATCAAGAGCTACCATGTGGTGTTTTATTACTCAAAAACACTGGGAGAATAAGTCCATCATTTTAGTGGTGTCGGTTCTACCATGTGCTGCTCTCTCAGCCTTGACCTTGTGCCTGCCCCTTATCTTCTCAGTGGCATTTCACCTTAGTGTTGGTGGTTTGAT